>CAHIKZ030000379.1:395000-447500 GCA_903632075.3 Acanthosepion pharaonis | reverse complement strand
ATATATATATATATATATATATATATACTTTTTATATGTATAATATGTACAATATATATATATATATATATATATATATATATATATGTATGTATATATATACTTTACAATTGAAATTAAGAAGATACCTCTCGTAAATGACCATTTCCACCTACGAATTTTAAATTATAGTATCAGTTTGTAGTGTACTGTTATTTGGAAAATAACAGTTCACAACAAACTGATATCATAAAAAATCCTGCAATTATAAAATTAAAATTCGTAGGTGAAAATTGTCATTTACTAAAGATATCTTAATTCCAATTGTAAAAAAAAATTACTCTGTTTATTGAAAATAAACATGGAGCGCTCTTTTGTGAGTTAGTTTTAACATATCTCAAATTCTATGTTGTGTTAATCGGACTCGCCTAGATTATACCAACGGATTACTACCTCTCTCGCTCTCTCTCTCTCTCTCTCTCTCTCTCTCTCTCTATATATATATATATATATATATATATATATATATATATATATAATCAATTCACCTCAATTAAGACATTACTACTGGAAGTGAAAGAGAAGAAAAAGACTTTAGAAGGGACAGGAAAATAATAGCAAAACTTTCAGAGTTTAGACGGAGACGTTAGAAATTTAGATTTGAAGTAGACTTTAGAAAGAACTGAAATCGCAATTCTAAACAGAAAACAACGGATAAACCTCTACTCCAACTCAAAGGACCGAGGAGTTGAACCGGACGATAGGCAAAAATGAATATATAAATAGTAAAAACTTCCTGGCCGAGACGTTAGAACAATGGAGAAAACACACGTGCACACATAGAAAAACTGACACAAACACACCCATAAAAACACACACACACACACATATATATATATATATATATATATATATATATATATATATATATATATATATTATTTGCTTAGTTTTGCCTTATCAGACGTTGAATGATGGCATTTTGTGTCCTCCACATATTCTGACTGACCTTTCAACCACCTGATGAATATTCATGAAAGTTTTCAAAGTTAAATCCTTGATAAACCAATGGCATCCTTGTTCTTGTATATAAACCCGTTCAATAAAATAAATCCTACATTTCCCTTGATAAAGTCCCTCAGAATACGGAAGACGACGGCTAAGAATAGTTTTTCCTTTTTTTATATATATATATATATATATATATATATATATATATATATATATATATATATATATATATAGTCTTAAGATGTGCTATATTTATGGGATAAAGTGCTCAATATCAGAGATAGAGTGTGTGTAAATATAAAAGTAAACATTGAATCCAATACTTAGAGGCGACACTCTGTTTCATGCTAGACGCAATCGTCAGACCACGAGTGCTATTATTTTTCTCGACTATTTATATATACGGGTCAGTGGTGCATTGTCGGTAGTCTATTTTGGCGGTTATTTTACCGGAAGTTGTTTATTTATTTATTTAGCTGGGTTAAATTATTTTGCTTGTCATTATTATTTTTATTTATTTTTATTTCTTATCTTATATATTTACTTTTTTTTTATTTTAATCGGCGTTTTTATTAACGTAGTAAAAATTTGTTTATAACGCCTATTTAATAGTTTTGTTTTGGTTTGGGAAGATAATTAATGCTATTTATTCAATTTTTGGGTTGATTGTTGTAGTTTATTCTAACTATTATTTTGGCGGGAGCAGTTTTTAATTTGTTTATTACCTCTTGTATTTATTTGGATTGGCTATCTTTATTTGTTTTATCTAACGGTTAATTTATCGGGATCGGTTTGTTAGTTTGTTTATTTATTTGGATGAATTTAGATTAATTTATTTTACTTATTTTTTATTATTTATTTAGTATACTGTATATTTTTATTTACTCTTTTCGGTTATATATATATATATATATATATATATATATATATATATATATTTATATACTTTTTTTACTGCTATGACTAAACAACAAAAGGGATGAAATTTGTAATCCGAAGAAACCTATCAGTGCTAATAACCCATCTCTTAATTACATTTAAATATCTGGAAAATGTTTTACCAGAGGACGGAAAGTGCAACACTGCAACCCGAAGACGTATTGGAACGTCCAAAGATACCTTCCAATAGCTGAGCAGAGAAAGACAATGAAAAGAATACTGAGCTGCTTTAAATATGTGATATATGTCCTCCTGTATGGTAGCGAGTGCTGGACGAGCCCCTCAAAGATGAAGAGGAGACTTGAAGCAACAGAAATGTGGTTCTACAGAAGGATGCTGAGGATAACATGGACTGAATATGTGGGCAATGTCGAAGTTCTAGAGAAAATGGAAGCAAAAAAGCAACTTATAATTAACATCCGGAAGAGACAGTTGAAATTTCAAGGCACATAATGAGGAAAGAGGGCTTGGAAAATCTGAAACTCATGGGACAAATAGAGGGCAAAAGGGACAAGAAAAAACAACGAATAATATAATTAGTGAGTTTCCTTGAATGGATGGCGGGACAAGGTTTAGGAGAAATAACGAAAACACAAAATTTATTAACCGCTACAAAGGATAGGAAATTGTGGAGAGCCATCATCGCCTACGTCCTGAAAGGAAACAACACATAAAGAAGAAGTCCGAACAACTTTTGGAATGTTATTGAATCGTCACAATAATACAGAATGAAGGCTTAAGAGATCAAATTTTGATGATTACTGTTTATTGATATGTTTATTAGCCAATTACTAAATAGAACATAGTACAGTTTATACTCTTTCCTTTGACTTTATTTTCGCTTTTCTACATTAACTACAGTGCATTTCTTTTGAATTTTGTAATAGTTATTGCAATGAAAGAAATAAAAATCAATGACTTCTGTTATTTTTATTATTATTATTATTATTGAAGCATTTCACCCCAAGCAAAGCGGGAGTGCCATTTGCACGCAAGGGGTTACAGAGAGTGAGAGCAAGAGCAAAAAAAAGGGGTGTCTGAGGAAAGGATATCGAGAAGGACGGGGATCAGGATCAAGGCATCAGAAGATATCGATTGACATTACATTTGAATATTTGAAGATTATAGCTATCAAGGAAGCAAGTAGGAGGAAGGGTGTTCCACTGTCGGGAAGTGCGAGAGAAGAAGCTGTTGGAGTAGAAGAGGCGGTTACATTTAAGTTTCGAAAGGGTGGGTCCGAGATACCAACCTAGTAGCTCGCTTAAATTCATGCAGATGTGGCACCAGTGAAAGTAGCTCGTCAGAGCAATTGTCCTGAAAATATTTGTAGAAAGGACAGAGGGAGGTCACATCATGTCTGTGAAAAAGTGACTGTAGATGAGATGCCAGATCAGGACCTATCACATTGCATATCCATCTTTGGATCTTGCCTAGGACCTCGAGATGAACAGCGGGGGCATGTAATGAAACTGATCCAATTATCTATATTAATGTTAAAAATACATTTTTGCTCCGAGAATAAAGTGAGCACTGTCCTAATACTTGGACGAGTACCTTCATTCTTGTTATTTTGATAACTAGGCTTTGGCTCAGATATCCATTGGCATTTGTCATGTGTATATTGCATCTGGTCAGCTATACGTTTTACCGTCTTTTTTTAAAAAAAAACTGTTTTGATAATTTTTAAATTTAAATTTTCAGATGAAAATATAAAATATGGGGATTTTCAGATGAAAATATAAAATATGGGGATTTTCAGATGAAAATACAAAATGTGAGAAGTAAGTAGACAACACTTAAAATGTAAAGTCAGTTTTACTTGTATTGACACTTCTGTTACATTTAATCAGAAGGAATGTAGTTTTTAAAGAATTCAAGTATGCGTGCTTAAATCTAGAAAAACACGTCATTGAAGAAGATAAGAAAATGAAGTGAAAAGATTCAATAGTTATTCGCTAAAATAATGATATCGATGATATCGTTATAAGTTTCATGTCTCACGGCCATGTCACGTTGGAACGCCGGTTGCCGTACGTTCACCAAAGTTATGCAACGTCAAGCCTAATCAGTATCTAGATAAGTGACTTATAACGAACCCAACTGGAATTAAACCTCAGCTGTACGAATAATGAATAATGATAAGCTTTAAAATTTCGAACGTATATTAGGCCTTCAGGGTTTTGATCTGTTCGCCTAAAAACAGTGGCACGCATAAACAAAAACAAAGATTAATAACAATATTCAGCCAGCAGAAAGTGATAAAGAAATAGATATAAACTATCAGCATGGCCCGGCGTTGCCCGGGCATGATTCAAAAATCGTACGACACATACAGCAATCGCTATCACTTGACTTAAAATATTTTTGCCCTTCCTTGCCTTTAAAGGAGTGCTCTTTGCCGTGCTGATGTTGCTACATGCCTTACTTCTTGTCTATCTCACACTGAGAATTTTTTCTAAGCTCTTCACTAAACATTAAATCTGTTACGAAAAAAGAACTAAACAAAATGAACACAAAACGATCAGCTTTAAAAAAAAAGTACTCGTAACTGGAAAAACCGAATGAAAAAAGAATGTTAACAAAAAATACTTTTTCACACCCAACCCAGTTCTGTGGAATCAGAATCAACGTTTAGTTTAAGCAAGCGAATGAGCCAATTGGAGTAAAGTGCCATGCAGATTTAAATTTTTCCCACTTGTGACGAATGCAGCTATCGATTTTTTTTTTTTTTTTGCTAGTTAATATTCGTGTCAGTCAGCTGTTGGCTCTCACGCTGGGCAATAGAATCTTCCTGCCTATTCGTGAGAGTCAGCTATTGGCTCTCACTCTGGCCAGTAGAAAATGGCCGCAAAGTAGATGAAAACTGCCGTAGAAGCATGAAAAAATCGATTATTTCCACTATCGATGGGAGTTGAGAAATGCAAAGTCGGTCTTAACCTTCCCGTTAACTTGAAGCATGTGCATGTAAATTTTGGTGCAAATCCGTCGAAAATTGCGGCCGGGCATTCGTTACACACACACACACACACACACACATCCTGCCTTTTATAGATAGAGATGTAGCGATGATGACAATAGCGAATAGAATATTTAAGGAGGTGCTGATAACGTAAGGAATAATATCACGGAGAATGCAATATTCAAACCGTTTTCAAACTCCACCAGACCAAATCACTATTTACCAAAATCTTCCTTATTCTAGAAACCTATTCATTTTCTATTTTGAGAACAAAGTAATTTGTAGCTAAACCAAATCTAAAAGCAAATAATATAGAATAGGAGAAACATGGAAAATAAAAAAAAACTATAATATAATTTATTTTATCTGTCTACATTTCTGAGATGAAGTATTATGTACACTATTTACATTATTCGGACTATTGTAAGATATTTATTACAACGTTTCGGCCTTTCAGTATCTGTCTACATTTCTGAGATGAAGTATTATTACACTATTTACATTATTCGGACTATTGTACTCCTCTTTGTCGCCATATTTATTACAACGTTTCGGCCTTTCAGTATCTGTCTACATTTCTGAGATGAAGTATTATGTACACTATTTACATTATTCGGACTATTGTACTCCTCTTTGTCGCCATATTTATTACAACGTTTCGGCCTTTCAGTATCTGTCTACATTTCTGAGATGAAGTATTATGTACACTATTTACATTATTCGGACTATTGTACAACCATATTTATTACAACGTTTCGGCCTTTCAGTATCTGTCTACATTTCTGAGATGAAGTATTATGTACACTATTTACATTATTCGGACTATTGTACTCCTCTTTGTCGCCATATTTATTACAACGTTTCGGCCTTTCAGTATCTGTCTACATTTCTGAGATGAAGTATTATGTACACTATTTACATTATTCGGACTATTGTACCTCTTTTGTCGCCATATTTATTACAACGTTTCGGCCTTTCAGTATCTGTCTACATTTCTGAGATGAAGATTATGTACACTATTTATTATTCGGACTATTG
Source organism: Acanthosepion pharaonis (assembly GCA_903632075.3). Lineage (NCBI taxonomy): Eukaryota > Metazoa > Mollusca > Cephalopoda > Sepiida > Sepiidae > Acanthosepion > Acanthosepion pharaonis. The sequence goes on along the minus strand of CAHIKZ030000379.1, from coordinate 441,574 downwards.
TACTCCTCTTTGTCGCCATATTTATTACAACGTTTCGGCCTTTCAGTATCTGTCTACATTTCTGAGATGAAGTATTATGTACATTATTTACATTATTCGGACTATTGTAATTTGTCGCCATATTTATTACAACGTTTCGGCCTTTCAGTATCTGTCTACATTTCTGAGATGAAGTTTATGTACACTATTTACATTATTCGGACTATTGTACTCCTCTTTGTCGCCATATTTATTACAACGTTTCAGTATCTGTCTACATTTCTGAGATGAAGTATTATGTACACTATTTACATTATTCGGACTATTGTACTCCTCTTTGTCGCCATATTTATTTTAAACGTTTCGGCCTTTCAGTATCTGTCTACATTTCTGAGATGAAGTATTATGTACACTATTTACATTATTCGACTATTGTACTCCTCTTTGTCGCCATATTTATTACAACGTTTCGGCCTTTCAGTATCTGTCTACATTTCTGAGATGAAGTATTATGTACACTATTTACATTATTCGGACTATTGTACTCCTCTTTGTCGCCATATTTATTACAACGTTTCGGCCTTTCAGTATCTGTCTACATTTCTGAGATGAAGTATTATGTACACTATTTACATTATTCGACTATTGTTTAATATTTATTACAACGTTTCGGGCCTTTCAGTATCTGTCTACATTTCTGAGATGAAGTATTATGTACACTATTTACATTATTCGGACTATTGTACCTCTCTTTGTCGCCATATTTATTACAACGTTTCGGCCTTTCAGTATCTGTCTACATTTCTGAGATGAAGTATTATGTACACTATTTACATTATTCGGACTATTGTTCCTCTTTGTCGCCATATTTATTACAACGTTTCGGCCTTTCAGTATCTGTCTACATTTCTGAGATGAAGTATTATGTACACTATTTACATTATTCGGACTATTGCCCATATTTATTACAACGTTTCGGCCTTTCAGTATCTGTCTACATTTTGAGATGAAGTATTATGTACACTATTTACATTATTCGGACTATTGTACTCCTCTTTGTCGCCATATTTATTACAACGTTTCGGCCTTTCAGTATCTGTCTACATTTCTGAGATGAAGTATTATGTACACTATTTACATTATTCGGACTATTGTACCTCCTTTTGTCGCCATATTTATTACAACGTTTCGGCCTTTCAGTATCTGTCTACATTTCTGAGATGAAGTATTATGTACACTATTTACATTATTCGGACTATTGTACTCTCTTTTGTCGCCATATTTATTACAACGTTTCGGCCTTTCAGTATCTGTCTACATTTCTGAGATGAAGTATTATGTACACTATTTACATTATTCGACTATTGTACTCCTCTTTGTCGCCATATTTATTACAACGTTTCGGCCTTTCAGTATCTGTCTACATTTCTGAGATGAAGTATTATGTACACTATTTACATTATTCGGACTATTGTACTCCTCTTTGTCGCCATATTTATTACAACGTTTCGGCCTTTCAGTATCTGTCTACATTTCTGAGATGAAGTATTATGTACACTATTTACATTATTCGGACTATTGTACTCCTCTTTGTCGCCATATTTATTACAACGTTTCGGCCGTCATACGCTCCGGCCTTCTTCAGGTGGTTGGAATGACGAACTGAACCCTTTATTTCACTCACTGGGGTAGACTGTTCTACTTCCACGTGCCATGTTTAATGTATCAGTTATCTCCTGTTAATTCCCCTCTCCAAGTTATCTACTGCCTTAAATGGGTATTGAACTCACACTCTTTGGGTCCTATCACTGGATCTAACTAACGCCCTTATGTACTGTGCCATGTGTCCTTGAGGAGACCTGTGTATGAATTTCTAGTTATTATAAACCTAATGATTTCAGCAACCTTTTTACCAGAGCTCATATTGCCATTTTTACTGTTATAATCGTTTTTCTCTGGCACTTCTTATTACTGGTTCCCATATTATATTCATTTCTATACTTTGTCGGCTCAAGAGATTACTTATTTTATAGTTCTTATAATATAAGAAAGGTTAAAGGAAATAAAATAGTTGCACTAAATGCAACTGTTGTCCAGTGTATGAATTTATTACAATAGGAATTTATTACATTAGCACAAGCGACCATCCACATAACAATTGTGTTGATTGACGCCATAAAACTTGTGTGTAGCCAACAATTCTCAAAAATGGCACCAAGTAATTCTTCTAGTTATCAGTAAATGGGAAAATTGGAACCCTTTAAGTTAATTCGTTTTGGGCGTCCTTAAAATTCACTTACATTTCAAACGGCTGTATTATATTTTGGACATTGAATAACTCTCGATGGGATAATGACAAGTCAGTAATTTCAGAACTACAAACAAAATGAATATTTCTCTGCCAGTCGCGACATTTAATTCCTCATCTGAAATAAATATTTCGTCATTTAAATAATTGATCAGTTTCAATGAAACTGCTTCAGAAAACAATGTTAAATAACAAAAAATTAATCATTTGTAAAGATGGAACGAAAGAAAAGACGTGATCAAAATCAAAATGGTTTCTGAATATTTGTTGTGATGTCTTCCCTCTAATGAGGCTATTGAGGACTCTTCCACTTACTATAAAGTTAGTAGGAAAAGTAAGCCTTGGAGGAACAGTGATATAGACTGTTCAACTGTCGAACTCTCTGCCTCGACAGAGAGGAACCCAAACGAGGTTTTTGCCGAAGGGCAAAGTTTCGTTCGGGGAGGTAGACAAACCCTGAACCCGTTTATGCGGGTTCTAAGGGAATATTTTTGGCCGAGCCTACGGACTTGGGAAACCCACGGTAAACTCGGCCTTGTGAAATATACATCCCACGTTGGGGGGATGTTAAATATTAACAGTGATATAGACTGTTCTACTGAGGCTGTTCGCAGCTCCTGTCGAACTCTCTGCCTTGGGCAGAGAGGAACCCGGAGGAGTCTGTGCCGAAGGGCAGTCTCGTCCGGGTAGATAGACAGATCCAAACCCGTTTATGCGGGTTCTACGGGGATATTTTGGCCGAGCCTACAGGATGATCCACGTTAAACTCAGCCTTGTGCCATATGTTCCCTCGTGGGGGGGGGTCTACTAAATATCAACAGTGATATAGACTGAACGCTGGGCAACCGATACACACTCCCAAGTCGTGTATTTACTGTTCAATACATTATTTATCTGCAACCTCTTGTTTTGTTATTTCTTAACCATTACTTGGTCACAACAATATTAAAATCTATATAACTTCTTTTTTCTTTTTTTTTCTTTTTTTTTTTTTGATTTTATTAAGGATATTTCGATGTGAAGAGATGAACATTTCGGTGTTCACGAAATAAATTAAAATCGAAATGAATAATTAAAGTGTCCTTCTTATTAGATAGATAGATAGATAGATTGGATAGATTGGATATATTGGAGTTTTCCGAGGGTTTTTTTTGGGGGGTGGGGGGTGCCATACATAGACTTTCTTGTATGCCTGTAACTTCCAAACCAGAATAACCAATATAGCTGAATTTTGGAACATGCCATTGGAAGCAAGAAAACCCTTTCTATGAATATATTTTTGCATGAAATGAAATCCAGAATTTATTTCTGCATCATGAAATAGAAAAAATCTTTTGTCAAATTTGGTGTAATTCGATCAAAAATTGACATTTTTTCATCATTTTTTGTTGTACTTTACCCGCAATTTGACATTAAACCATCCCACTGCATAAAAATTATACAAACAGGAAAGAGAATAACAAGTTAAAAACTATAATGCTACCATTACTTTTCATTATCGTATCATAAATTTATAGGTCTGCTTTTTTTTTGTTTTTGTTTTTTTGGGGTTTTTTTTTTATAGGTCTGCTTTTTTTTTGTTTTTGTTTTTTTGGGTTTTTTTTTTTTACGACGTATTAATCCTTTATGATTTCTTTAAAACTGAAACACATTTTGGATTGTAAGAATAACGCTTTTTCTGCGAGCGAATATTGCATTAACAATTCTTTGAAAATAATATTTTTCCAGATACAAGTCCTACTCTTTAATCCATAAGCTGGGAGAAGAAATGGATTCATGTCTTTTGCAACGCCATTTGCACGTAAGTGAATGTAGGCACAACGTTTCGACCAAGTATCCTCTGGTCATCATCAGATGTAATGTGTGATTGAAAAGTAACTCCCTATTTTATACATGATGAACTCTCCCGTATTGTAAAAATGGTAGTAATACGGGAGAGTTCATTATACATAAAATAAAAAGTTACTTTTCAGTCACCCTGTAGAGTTGGTTATACGTATGTTATTGTCATTTAGTGTCCATGGGTTCAATCCTTGGATCTGGTAGTGAAGCGCCAACTCAACAGTAACGAACAATAACTGACAACACAGGGATAAGATATCACAATAATCAACTTCTTTTATGTGCCTTGGACCTTCATGACCTAAACGATCATGGCCCTCCACATCTTTCTGTTCCTTGTAGTTCTTAATAAGTTTTTGTCTTTTTTATTTCTCCCAAACCATGTTCTATCATCCATTTACTCAAGCTTATCAAGTATGTTAAGCGTTATCTTCCTCTGTTCCGCTTTCCCTCAGTCTGTCCTGTGAGTATCAGATTTTCCAAGCCACCCTTTCTCCTTACGTGCCCTAGAAATTTCAACTGCCTCTTTCTGATGTTGATTATGAGTTTCCATTTTGTTTTCATTTTCTGTAAAACGTCGTCGTTGTCCACATTTTCTGTCCATGGTATCCTTAACATCTTTCTGTTGCTTCGAGTCACTTCTTCATCTTTAAGGAAATTACTATATAAGAGAACAGATATCACGCAACAGTTCAATACTTTTTCGTTTGTTTCTAACGAAATTTTTCTGTTTCTTAGTATTCTGCTTAGCTTTTGGAATGCATCTTTGGCCATCACAATACGCTTACAGATCTCAGTGTCAGAATTTCCGACCTCTGATCCTATCTCTCTCTCTCTCTCTCTCTCTCTCTCTCTCTCTCTCTCTCTCTCTCTATATATATATATATATATATATATATATATATAAACCTAGTGAACCAGACAAACCTACCTGGTTTGGTGAAACCTGGGTAGGTTTGTCTGGCTCACTAGGTTTATCTAGATCTGCTCTACGGTTGTATTGAGCTCTTTTTAGTTAGTTGTTTACTCGTGTCGGGGTTTTTTCTTTGGGCTTTAAACTTGTATCTGTGCGATTTTTTTCGACAGACTTTCATGTTTCTAGCTCTTTCTTTTTTTAAAACCTTTTTTTCCTTCGAGATTGATTTGATTATTGGCAAATCAAAATTCGAAGGTTTTTCGAAACGAGTATAGTTACCTATATTTGTATTTATATATATATATATATATATATATATTACGATAAACGTGCAATCAATTTACAAATTCATGAATTATTCACACAAAAACAAATGCAAAAGGTTAATGATTTAATTGGCAGAAAAGATCGTCGTTAACAAAGAGAAAAAACAAAACAACATCTATTCTATACCTGAAGATTTCTGTAGGAACAGACGAAAGCTTGTACAAAAATAAGAACTAATACGGCAGAAATTTATAGAAACAAGGATCATTTCATTCATAACGGATTCGGAGGTTTTTGTATATTATTTGAATTGTTTGCGACGATGGATTTCTCGCCAATTAAATCATTAATCTTTGCATTTGTTTTTGTGTGAATAAGTCATGAATATATATATATATATATATATATATATATATGGGGAGTGGACACCTGATAATGAACAGAGAGTACTTGATCAAAGCGTTGTGTCTATACTAACATCTCTATCAACCAAGATGAGAACAATAGTTTGAAATAATGCAAGAATATTGTTTATTCTGTCTCTGGCTTAAAAAAAAAAAAAAGGAATTCGGCGTTACACACATAATGCTTTGAAATGCCAGTTATCCAAACGAAACGGACGTGCAGCATTTTTGTTCGGATAATTGATTGTTCAGATAACTGATCCGATCATAAAAAAATGAAACCCATACCAACCGCGTAAAAACGAGGTTTTTTTCTTTCATCTAATCGATAAAATGAGTAAAAAATATTTTGCTTAAAGTTTCATATTTTATTCGGCAATTTTGTTCCCGGCTTATTCATTTAATTATTTATTTATTTACGTCATTATGTTTTGAATGATTTACACCCAGTATTTGTCATTTAAACGACAGATAACATGATTTTATTTTGAGAATAAAATATGAAACTTTAAGATTTGTTTTTCAGATGGGATCGAATATAGTGGGCCGTCCGAAAGACTTGTTACCGCTACATAATACAATTTTCTATTACAGATAGCTAACACGAGCTCCTGCAGTTTGGGAGAGAGATAGGGTGTGACAAGACTTTCGGACCATCATGTATAAATCGTAATGCAATTTATACGTTTATCGCTGTCTTCATATCCGTGAAGAGAAAACAGTCGGTCGGCTTACTGGCCGTCAGCCAGTGGAAAAAAGTGTTGAAGTAATCTGAACACAAAGGAAATAAATAAAATGAAGGCTTAGAATCATATTACATAGCATGAATTAAGAGTTTAAATGTTTACCAAAATTTGTCATGGTCTTAAAAGGGATTTCAAATTTTGTTAAGATAATTCGAAATTCAAACAAAGTGTCTAATATCCGACGTTCCATCACACTCACACACACACACACATACATACATACATACATACATACATATATGTATATATATATATATATATATATATATATATATATATGTGTGTGTGTGTGTGTGTGTGTGTGTGTATGTATGTATATATGTATGTATACTGATAGTAGATAAATAGAGATAGAAGATATAGAAATTAAAACTGAGTTTCGCACCTCATATCTCGTTCACATTATATACACTGCGTTTCAAATTCATCAACGAGGTGACATTATTTTCATTTTGTCCAAAAACTACGAGTCGGAATTTAACGAATTTTTCACAGTATAATAAAAATAGGTATATGCGCAGGCTGTATAAAAATTGTATTGTTCTGCGCAATAGGAAACAAATGGTAGCCATTTGCAATTTTAACACGATATAGAAGTGTTCCAGACAATAAACGAGTGTCATAATCATGCAATTATGGGTCCCAAATGTGACTTGATCCCTTCTGAGAAAGATATTATAACATCTGAACTCTCCAAAGGCAAATTTACATTAGAAATAATCCCAAATAATTGGAAGATATCACCAAACTGAAAAGATTTGGTGCATCTCCTACGAAGGTACTGAAAAGAGCCGATAAGGGTATATATTGGATTTTAGAGACTTTTGCTTTATAGTCTTACTTACGAAAATGCTTCTTCATCTTTTGCATTTATGATTAGTGTATATATATATATATATATATATATATATATATATATATATATATATATATATATATAGTTCGTACATGTGTTTTCTTTCTGGACCAGTGTGTAAAAAACTGTCCAAAATGCAGAACGTTTGGACAGTTTTTACAAACTTTGTTTCTAGAAAATAAAACACTTGTACGAGCACAAGAAAATTAAATAAAATGCTTAATTGCAGTATCTCGTAAGTTGTTTTAACGAATCATGTATAAAAGAAGGATTTCTGTCTAAATACACAATATATATATATATATATATATATATATATATATATATTTATATATATATATATATATACATGTGTATATATATATATATATATGTGTGTGTGTGTGTGTGTGTGTGTGTGTGTGTGTGTGCGTGCGGGTCTGTACCTAAAAAATCGTTTAAAATGTTTAAAACGCATTTTAAAAATGAAAAATCTTTCCTGGTACTTTGTTTTAGTTTAATTCCAAGCGAATTGATTAAATTTCATATTTCCCATAAGCAAAATACTTTACTGTACTTCAAACCCAAATTAAATTGATTGAATTTTTTTATTATCAATAAAATCGCTAAAATCGTCCATATTGACAAATCTGTCAACACAACGTAATTCTCTTTATTCAAAAATCTTTCAAAAATAAAATGTACTTTTCTCAAACTTTATTTGAGTAAGATTAAGAAATTTACAGGCTAACTGATTTGAATTAAGACTAACATTAAATACTTTTATTTTTACAATCGCAGAAAAGCATTTTTAACACGGAGATGAGTGCTTCTATCAGGTGTTGACACATATACCGATTACCTTATGCTTGCGCATAAAAAAATTCTACTTGCTGATAGCAGTGAACTACAGAAATGAATGTCTTGATGGAGAAGATGAACTTTTGTCTGTAGTTTTCTTTTGTTTTTTTATTTTTTATCTTTTTAACACAAATTTTTTAACATTCCCTGTGTTGGTCAAACAGTCTCTTTTAAGTTGTTATTTGAGATAAGGGCTGGATGGATCCATGCTGCTCTGAATTCCTCTGGTCAGTTTGACAGTTTTATTGGTTCCTGGAGAGGGGATGTGTCTCTGTTAAGTATGTGTGTGTGTGTGTTATTTGGTTCTTAAAGAGTGAGTGAGTATGATATGTGTAAGCGTGTATATTACTGTGGGTATGTGTTATCATTTGACTCATTAGGGAGTGAGTGAGCATGATGTGTGTAAGTGTGTATATTCGTGTGGGTGAGTGTATAAGTGTGAGGCCTCAACACCTCCGTAAGCATGTCTGTCTTGTGTGAGTGAGAAATGTGGGTAGGTTTTGATTTGTAGGGTTATATATTAATACTATCTATATTGTTAAATTTATGGTTTAGCCCGGCTGGATAGTGTGTTTTTAAATGTTGTATCCACTTATTTTCATGGAACTCTAAAATCTTTATATATATATATATATATATATAAATATATATATATATATATATATATATATATATATATATATATATATAGAATGACTGTTATTTGAATGAGAATGGAGACTGGTATTTTGCCGCATAATTGAGTGTTTGAATAACTGATCCGATCATGAAAAGCAGAAAGCCATACTTGAGAAGATTTAAAGGGTTTCATTAAATCGACAAAATGAGTAAAAACATTGTTTAAATATTCTTAATATTTTAACTTTAGAAATCAAGTTATTTGTCATTTAAATTGCGAAAATATGGAGCTGAATATTCCAAAGAATCAGAACGTAATATATTTATGCCAGTGCATTGAAAGCGGACAGAGCTCGTCGAAGATGCCCGGTTGATGTAAATAAAGTTCATTAAGTGGGTGATCGATGATTATTTTATGTGGAAAATATTTTAGTCTCTTTTATTTGAGATTCATGTCTTTCTTTGTTTCTTTCATTTCATGAAGATGCACCATCTTAATGGAGTCGACTTTTATTCGGTGAAAAATTACAAACCATCGACAGCTTCATTAATGGCTACTGCAGGAGGTGACGGTATCTGATTTCCTTTATAATCTTTGCCTTGAAAATTCATTCAACACTGTTTAAAGTGGTGGAATATCATCAAACTGACCGTCAGCTTTCTCTTCGTAAACATGGCGACAGAAATAAGCGAGTAAACTCCATCACGTCTATAAATATACGAGGGACATCTTTAATCACGCTTGTAGAAACAAAAAAAAGAAATCTGTAAAAAGACAACGATAACAACGCAAAACTAAATTCTTAATGTTTTAGTTCCACTGACATGAAATCGTTTGAAAATATATCATTTGTATGTGTGTTGGCGCATGCGTGTGATAAAATTAGGTAGAATGCAAGTCGCCAAAAACTAATTGCTGCCTTAAGCCTAGTCATATCATGGACGCCGTGTGAACGTTACACTCGAAGAAGCAGTTTTCGAATTCAGCACATCTTTTATACTCACCTCTTATGTGACTACTATAGTGTCAACGTGACTAGATATCTAAGGGGGATGACACCAAATCATTTCACCCCATGCAAGACGGTAGTGCCACTAATACGCAGGGGCTTACAGAAAGTGAAAGTGAGAGAAAACTCTGGGTATAGGGGGATTGAAGCAAGGATAAATGTTGAACGGGGTCCAAGACAACAGAAAATAGCGATTGATGTTACATTTAATTTTTTTAATATTTTAGTTTTCAGGTAAGCGGGAGGGAGTTCCTCTGTCGGGAAGTGCGAGAAAAGAAACTGTTGGAGTAGAAGTGACGGTTACATTTAACTCTTTCAACAGTAAAAGAGTAGGACCTAGATGCCAAAGTTCGTCATAGCAGTTTCCATGAAAATATTTGTAGAAAAGACAAAAGGAAGCTACATCACGTCTGTGAGAAAGTGGCTGAAGTCGAGATGCCAAATCAGGATTGTTTACATTGCAGATCATTCTTTGGATTTTGTCAAGAACCTCGAGATGAACAGCAGGGGCACTAAACCAGATATGGCAACAGTATGGCCACTCAAGAACGAATGGTAGATTTATAAATGTGCAGGATCGATTCTGACGAGGAAAATAAAAAAAGCAACTTCTGGCAAGACACACTGAACAATCTTTCCTTACAGTAGCTGCAGAGGTGCATATGAGAATATATATATATATATATATATATATATATATATATATATATATATCATTTCACCCCAAGCAAGGCCAAAAAGTCACTAGGACGCAGGGGTTACCATGAAGGGGAGAGGGGACAATAAAAGAATAAATAAGAATTAAGAAAACAGAAGATAACGATTGGCATGTCCATGTGTGTATAAGTGTTACACTTGTAACAAATTTAAACTCGCGGGAAATTCGTAAATTTAAATATTCAGGAGACCTTGAAATTTTGTTCAGTTAACAGACGTCCCACTGGTACAACTGTCTTCTTAAAAAAAAGACTCAGATTCTATGTAACTAATCGGAGGGATATTTATTTTTCTTGAAAAACAATTTAAGGAATATTGCCTAAACCTCAGCTGATCGAAAAAAAAAAGCCTTTTTAAGAATTTGTATATATCACCAAGATCCGTGTTACCTGCCGTAAAGCAATGATTTGCATGTTAGTTTAGGATAAGCTATTACAGACATTTCACTACCTGCACTCCATTTTGTAAAAGAAAATGTTGGTCCTTCTATGCCTAAGGGGTCTTGCACATTTTCCTCAAAATCAACCATTGGTTATTTTCGATATGGATGACCAGACTCGTAAAATTCTACTTTACGAAAATTTTCTTTGGAAGTTACGCCATCCTTGATATGACTCCTTTTAAGAAGAGTCTTAAACTACATATTTATTTTTTCTCACAGGGGAATTAATTTTTGTTTTTGATTCGCGAAATGGGCAACTCGGAATAAAATATCAATATATATATATATATATATATATATATATATATATATATATATATATATATATATATATATATATCATATATATTTGAGAAAAATAGATACGTAATATTTATTTTAGCCTATTCTAAATAACTTTTATTTAATTACATTTTAAAACAAGTTAATCTATTCACTTCTAGTACGAGAAAAATACAAAAATGAGTGTATAATGCTAGCTTGATTTCTTATTAACTTTTGCACGATGGAGCTTAGCATGTTAACAATTTTTTGTCAACAGAAGTCCCTCGAAGCTGCTTCACGAGTTGAAATTAAATTGCAAATTAAAATAGCTTGCGAAACAAATCGAGTTGTGGCTGTTCCGTTAACTGAAATTATTCGAAGGGAGGGAGTCGCTGAAGCTGTTCTGAAAACCGCGAAGTGAAAATTAAAATAGGAAACATTTGTCATAGAATATGACGTATTTTTTCAGCACGTTTATTTTTTTTAATTTGCGGTGGATGCTCAGGTGGTGTAATGAATAGCAGTTCGGAATGAGGAACCGGAGAGCCACGTTCGATGTTTCAGTGCCGTTCTTTATATTCACTTACGTGCAAATACCTTTTGGAAAGTTATGAATCCATTTAATCTCCCAAGTATGGGTTAAATAATAAGACGTGCAACTGGAAAAATTATTGTTATTAACAAATGAAGCAATATTATTAAATCTGCAAATTTGATTCCATTTTACATGTACAAGGGCAAAGCTTTATTTTGGGACGGGAAAATTGCAGAGAATATATTGTCAGGAATTCTCAGTCGCACTCGTAATTCTACTGAATGCTAACCCCTCCCCAAAAGAGAGTTGCGTCATTAACTTGGCCAAAGATATTACTTCTTTTTCAGGTGATCTGTCATGAATATATGGCCTATTGCTAATCATTATAAATACTTACAAAGATATAAAAAAAAAACTGGTGGAAATTCTATGGAACATCTTAGCAATTTAAACACAAAACACAAAGTAATTCTTATATTTTAACCCCATCGAATGACATTACATTACTGGTCTGTTTACTTATACACACACATCCGCACACACACACACACACACACACATATATATATATATATATATATATATATATATATATATATATATATATAAATATTTACACATATTATTATTATTAAAGAAAAAACAAAACCTAAGTTAACAGTGTTTAGTCCCACCCACAGAGATTTTTCCTTTGCCTGTTTTCTTGTGAAGATGTGGTAATCCACAGGTTATTTTTAAATAAAATTATTTTGTTATATTTTTGTTCCCCATTTGCGTTCAATAGTCTGAAGATATCGTGAATATAAAACTCAGGTTAGGACAAGGGCCACCCTTTCATAGAATTTAACGTTGTTAAACGTTTTTCGCTCTGTCTAGGCAATTTAGGCTTCAATCACTTTGCTTTACCGAGCGTGTATATTATATATATATATATATATATATATATATATATATATATATTCCGGCCTTCATCAGATATATATGAACCAAGGGGCACAATAACTGAAACTTTGCGATAACGGCAAGAAAGATGGGGACAATAGTCTGAATATAAATAAAGTAAATAATGATAACTCCTCATCCCAGAAATTCAGACAGAACATATTTTAATTATAAAATTTATGTTATTGTAGTCCAGTGCACTGTTAAAATGACGTATACCGCAGTTCAAAATCGACTAGTATTGGGGTTTGTATAAGCTGGATAAGTGAACATCAAGTGCATTTGAATAAGGGGCGTCTTCCAACCCGGTAAAAATATGGTAATTGTTAATTTTCAGGAATTCTTCAGTCATCCTCCTCTCTTCGCTGTCTTTTTATTAAAATGTCGATACGACAAAAACTATTACTAACATTTTCTCTTCCTTCTTTTCTTTTCGTTTTTTTTCTTTTCTTTTTTCAATACCTTCTCCTCTTCCACCTATGACGCTTTCGCCTACTTTTTTCTCCTCCGTTTCTTTCTACTTTTCCATCTTATCTTTTCTTTCTTCCATCTCCTCCTCTTTTTATTTCCTCGCCACCCAACCTCCCACCTTTTACGCGTTTTATGCTTCCGTTTCTTTTATCTTTTTTCATCTCCTCCTTCCTTTCTTCTGTTTCCTCCTGCAACTCCTTTTCTTTCCTCGCCACCTTTCACCTCCTTTTTCATCGCTGTTTTCTCTTTATTACTCCATCCCCACCTTCCCTTCTTTCATCTACTCCGCCTTCTGTTTTTTTTTCCGTTTCCTTCTCTTTCTTTTGTTCCCTCTCCCCATTCTTCGTCTTTTCTACTTTCATCTCTTTTTCTTCCATCTCCCCTTCCTCCTTTACTTCTCCCTCCTGATCCCTCTACTTTTATAGTTCCTCTTTTGTTCTCTTCATCCGTCTTTTCAAACTCGTTCTTCTTGGCCTCTTTCTCGTTTCCTTGTGTCTTCACCCTATCTCTTTCTCTCTCTCTCTCTCTCTCTCTATATATATATATATATATATATATATATTTCTATTACCTCTTTTGCCTCCTCTTTCTTTCCCTGACGTCCTTCTTCTCATTGGCTATTTTCAATATAATTTCAAACTCTCACCACATTAATCACTTGACGTTCTCTGCGTGCAGACGCAAGAAACAGTTTGACTCTTTTGCTTGAGGAACAAAAGGAAATGAGAAAATAACGTTGTAAAAATAAGGTTGAGACGAACAGCAGGATCGAATGATGCTGGGGGTGGTTAGATGACGCCTCTCCGCATGCATGTCACTATGGATGTCTAATATTTGTTTGTGTTCACACATTTACAAGCTTCCATTCGCTTATTTAATGACAAAAGAATAGAAACAAAGAGTTAACATAAACATTCTGCACATTCTTTATTTTTTTTAACTTTTGAATTTGAATTTGATGCCCAAATTTATGTGAAATACGGGAATTCGAATGCTGATTTTCAAAGTAAACAAGTTCTCTCCGCTCAGAAAACTGGCACAACACAATGCTTCTACATTTATCAATTCTTATTTTGACTTGTACTGTGCCTTTATAATCATAAATATCTATATGAACTTATTTGAGTAATCGTCATAGTGCTATAATTAGCGAATTAACATAATAAGTTTATCGAAATGCTCTCGAAACTCAGTGAATACTAGGTAGCTATAGCCTAGATTCAGATTCAAGTTAGCACACACACACACACACACACACACACATATATATATGTATGTATATATATATATATATATATATATATATATATATATATATATATATATATATATATGGGGTACCTCCAAAGAAAAACCTACGGCTTAAAATGATTTTTTTTAAAATTGAAAAATCGTTCTTAAATCTTTTTTATTTTAGTTTTAATTTCAAGCCAATCGATTAAATTTCATATTTCCAATAACCAAAATACTTTACTGAATTTCAAAACGAATTTAAATTGACTGGAATGAGTTTATTTTAAATCGCTAAAAATGGCTGATTTTAGACAATATTTACAAATCTGTCAGCACACCGTAATTGTCTTTATTAAAAAAAATCTTTCCAAAATAAAATATATTTTTTATTTGAGGAAGATTAACTGATTTAAAGTTTAATTAATCTGATTTGAAACAAATATTATTTAACACGGTCGTGGGTCTTTTATGAGGTGTTGACAACTGTCTCGATAGACTTATATTTGAGAATTTTTTCTACAGGAGACATATCTGTAAAAAAGTATTTGACGAATATGACGCGTACGCGTTTTTATATAATTTTTAACTACCCAGTAATCTTTAAAATTTATGAAAATATTATAAGGCATCTAATATTTTATTGAATTTTGTGTACTGTGGTTTTAAAATTACTATAGTTGCCGCTCTTATTTTGTGATAAGTTTGTGTATCCACGTCCGTATTTACAAAAATCGACACGTTTGTACACACCTTAAAAAAATAAAAAATTATTTTTGAAATGCTGGGGTCGATGAATTGTAGTAATGTGTTGATTACTAAATATAGTTTTTACTTAATAATATCACCTAACTGCTTCAAATTAATACAGAATTTTAAAAAATTTAAAACTTTATAAATAATTATAATTAAAATTTTAAAAAATAAAAACAATTCTTGTTAAAATTCATTATTCATGCAAAAAAAAATTTCGTAAGACAATAATGTCCATAATATATCTTAAAAGTCATAAACATTTCTAATTAAATAATGACTTAGTGTTATTGCATTTTTTGTATTTTATGATTCTGTGTAGATTTTCTGTAATTACGTGTCCTGTTTTACAAAACAAATGCTGATTTAAATTCTCCAAGGACGTGTGCTTATAACTAAAATAAACATTAAGCGCTACAAAAATGAATTTCTGGAAATTACATAAAATTAAATAAGTGAGGGGTAACAGAAAAAAAAATATTTTGTCCAAGATTTTCTAAAAACGAAACGTTTAAAACATAATTTAATTCATTTGTGAATAAATCATGAAATTTTTATTAAAATCCGAAAATTATTTGAATTCTGCAAGAATTTTTTCAGCACAAAAAAAAAAAATAAAATTCCCATATTAATTTATGGTTACCAAAAATAAGGCAAATATATAAATATGTATTTTAGAATATAAAGTGTTATTGTTATCCCCCGGAGGAAAACGAGATATGTCTTTTCATCCTGTAGTTGAAGAGAGACGAAGGAGGAGGAGGAGGAGGAGGAGGAGTTGGATGAAAAGAAAGAAAGAAAGAAAGAAAGAAAGAAAGAAAGAAAGAAAGAAAGAAAGAAAGTGTTGGTGTCATTTCCTTTCATCATAATGAAAGAAAATTAGGGTACCCGCACACTTGTGCGCCAAGGTGACTGGAACATGAGACAATCTCAGTATTGAGTTTTATTCATTATTGAAATATAGTAAAAAAATATATATATATAAATAGTTTCCGCACTGAAGAATCGCCAAACCAGAGAAATTCTTTTTAGGCTTGTAATTAAAAACGTTACTGAAACAATGTTGTATAGAATACAAATTTTCATTCCTATTTTCGTTGTGCAACTCCCTCAGTATTTTAGTGCTTCCGCTAAGCACATTGACTCAAAAGTCATTACAACCCCTGGCAATAATTATGGAATTAGTACACTGCGAGGCGGTTCACTTAAGGTTTTTTTTATTATTATTTAGCAACAAATAAAATAAATAAATATAAGACCAAAAATAAATTCTAGCTTCATTAAGGATTGATTTACTAAGCGTAGCTTAGATGTGGCAAGACGCCCAGGTTAAGAAACACCCATTGAGTATCGAAATCACTACTCTGTCATACTTTATTAAGCGAGGCAAGTTTGCTAACCATTAAACCATATAGAAATGCTACGACTTCGTAAAATATGCCTTCAACAAACTAGGTTAAATTATTTAAAATAATGGTAATTTTTTCATTCTATTGATATCAAATTAGTTTGGTGATGATGAAGTCATATTTCTGAGCGATAATGCATCTTGTCACAGATCGGATTAAACGGATTAAAGCTTTTCTTCAGAAAATGGATATAAAATCAATGACGTAGCGAACGAAAAGTCCGGATCTGAATCCAATTGAAAATTTATGGTGGAATCTTTTTTTCTTAAATTGCCCATGAGAACACTCCATTCACCAAAAAACAAAAAAAAATCCATTAACCGTTATTCGGGGAAAGTTGGAACCAATTTGATAAAGAATATTACTTTAAATTAGTGAAATCCGTGCCTGAAAATATCAAAATTGTCATTCTAATTTTTGTCGATGGATTTTTCCTATTATTCCATGGTATTTTCTTTGCATATCTTGAAAAAAAAATATAGCATTAACTTTAAATAATGTAATCTAGTATAAGATATATTTTATAACGCCAGAATGTTAAGCTATTAAATAAAAATGTTTAGCGTCTTATCCGCTATTAGAATAATTTATAAATTTTAACTTTGTTATTAATTTGTAGCGGTTACATGATATTGTTATTAAATAAAAACTATATTTAGTAAACATAAATAGAAAAGCTTTCTACAATTCAGTGTCACCCAGTATTTTAAAAAGAATTTTTGTGTGTGTGTGTGTGTGTGTGTGTGTGTGTGTGTGTGTGTGTGTGTGTGTGTGTGTGTGTGTGTGTGTGTATAAGCATGCGGATTTTTGTAAATACGGATGTCCATACATGACTTTATCAGAAAATGAGCGGTAACTGTAATCAGTGTGCGTAAAATCCATCTAGTAAAAGATTAGATTATTTAAAATATTTTCCTAATTTTTTAAGATTAAAGGTAGCTAAAAATTAAATAAAAAAGCGTTATATTCGTCAAGTAATTTTTACAGATATGTCCCTCGTAGAAAGAATTTCCAAAAATATGTCTATCGAGATAGTTGTCAACACCTCATGAAAACACCTACCTCCAAGTTAAAAAAAAATGCTTTTTCTGCGATACTTTTAGTTTTGAAATAAAGCAAAGTATTTTGCTTATTGGAAATATTAAATTTAATGTATTAGCTTGACATTAAAAATGAAATTTAAGCTTTAAGAAAGATATTTCATTTTTTTAAATTCATTTTTAAAAATTAATTTTAAACCTTAGGTATCGCTTTTCTTCGGAGGTATATGTATATATATATATATATATGTGTGTGTGTGTGTGTGTGAGAGAGAGAGAGAGAGAGAGAGAGAGAGGTGGTACAGTGGGCTGAAAGACGATATTGTAAAAAACAAAAATGATTCGCTTTTCAACACAGTGTAGAAGAGTCTTTCTGATCTCGTCACGCAGAATCCAAAGGCGAAATAAAACCAAAAACATGTTAAAGAAGACAAAACAATAAAAAATGGCTGGCTAATCGGACGGGAAAACAAATGGGAAAAGGATTAAGAGAATCCAAGAAGAGAAAATAAGAAGCTAATAAAGATTTGAAAAATGAATTGGCGAGAGAAAATGAGCAGAAGAAGGCAAAGGAAAAAAGGGATTGGAAAAGGAGAGAAGGTAAGAATTGAAACGGAAGTCGTAGGTCGGTGTCTTAACGAGCTACTAATGAGAAAATAAGACAGCGGCAAAAATATGTCCATTGTTTCGAACTTGTTTTGTTTTTTTTCTACCTAAATGTAATTTTTGTCAATTATATTTCTTTTTATTTCTCCTCTTTCTCCTCTTCTTTTTTTCTCCTTCTTCTTCTACAACTACTACATCTTATTTCTACTGCTACTGCTTTTATATCTTGTACTTTTCTTTCTTTTTTATTCTTTTTTCTTTTATTTTCTTTCTACCTTTCTTTTTTTTCTTTCTCTTCATCTATTCTTTCTATTTCTTTTATTTTTTCGACTTTTTCTGATTCTTATATGACTATTTCTCAATTAAGAAATAACATAGATTGACCAAAGACAAAGAAATGTCAAAATTTTGTTACACAGTTTCCTCGTAGAGCAAGTGAGATCCTCACTGTCTCGTTGCAAACCTGTACTTTTCATATAAAAATGAATTGTTAAATTTCAATCTTTTTAGCAGTCAGAGACCTCGAAAAAAGATTATATATTTATTTAAAAAATTATATGATACAAAAGAAACGTAAAATGTAATAGAAATAATTAAAATATAAATAAAAAAAGTTACCATAAAAGACTAGTTTTGTTTATTATACATTCCTTTGAGGGAGGTTTTTAAAAATATTTATTAAAAGAAAAAAGTTACTGAAAAAAAACTGTTATAAGGAATCCATGAGGTTAGTAATAAATGAATTGCATAAAATTTGATGATGTATAAAACTTTGTATATTTCTTTATATCTTCGACTTTTCTGATTTTTCTATAGCAATTTCTTTTTCTTCGACTTTTAATTCTTCTTGCCTTTATTTCTTTCTTTCTTCTTTCCTTTCCTTCTATTCTTTTATTTCTTCTTTGACCTTTTCTGCTTCTATTTCTACTTTTGGCGATTTTTTTTCTTTTAATTTTATTTCCTTTTGCTTTTCTTCTCCTTCTTCCTCTTTTTCGTTCATTTACTTCTCAGACATTTTCTTCAAGTTCTGTTATTTCTTCTGTAGAATTTTCTTTTCTTCTACTTTTTTAAAATTGGTAGCATCCCATGCAAAGCACTAAACCCATTGAGACACAAGAGATAACAAAGCGTGGTAGAATTAGGAACAGAAACATTAATAATGAGCGGAAAGAGGAAAGATTAATCAGGAGGACAGTAAATAGCGATTGACATTGCATTTAAATTTTTGCGGATTAAAATTGTCTGGAAAGCATGGAGAAGTAAGGGAGTTCCACAAGCGAGAAGTGCGAAACTGTTAGCAGAGAATTTGCATCTAGCCAGCTCAACTATAAATTGTGAGATCTCAATTTCTATTTCTTCTTTCTCTTCTTCTATGTCTTCCTCTTCTTCTGCTTAATCTTTTTCTTATACTTTCTTTTTTCTTCTTTTTCTTATACTTCTTCCTCTTTTACGACTTGTTCTACTTTTAATTCTTCGTTTACATTTTCTTCAATCTCTTAAAATTCTTTTTCTGTCCCTTTTTCTTCTTCTTTTACTACTACTACTACTACTACTAATAATAATAATAATAATAATAATAATAATAATACTTATATTTCTTTTACTGTTTCTTCTACATCTTAAAATTCTTTTCTGCATTTTTTTCTATTTATTTTACTTATAAATATATTTCTAAAAAAAGGGTGCTGAGAATTCCATGAAAGGAGCGTGTAAGCAACGAAGATGTCTTAAGGATATTGGAAAGAAAAAAACATAATCAGAATCAGGAAGAGAGATTAAATTTCTATTACACATAATGAGAAAGGGGGGATTGGAGAATTTAACTCACAGGATATATCAAAAGTAGCGGTCCACTTACCTGACGAGCTTGTTTGAATGGATTACTGAATGGAGGATAGAAGGCTTGGCAAAGAAAAAACGTCACTAAAGGCTACAAGGGATAGAAGACTGTGAAGAGCCATGAACGTTGACGTCTTGAAGGTAAACGGCACATAGAAGAAGAGGATCTTGAGAAGGGGAAAAGAGTTTATGCAGAACAATGCTCTAGCTTAAGAGGTTAGGCTTCGAAAGAAAAATAGCGAGAGCAGTTGCGAAAAGTTATTCTCGTTCTAAAGGACATGGTACTGGCTAACAAGGCTGAAAAGACGGCGGATATTTTGAAGAATTTGGCGTTTGATTGCATCGGCTATTTATCGTAGTTACGAAATATTGACCCATCTACTTATTTCCTGTGTCCAAACCTTAAAATGAGTTTGAAGAGCAGGAAATCTTCAAAAGGATTTAGACGTAATAGCAGTATCAGAGAAGTTTTTCAATGACCAAACATCAGAATCATTTTTTGAAAGAAGAAATAAACAATATCAAATGAGTTGAACTGTGACGTTTAATATATGTAATAGTATTTACGAGCCATGGTAATAGGTCTATACCCTCTCTTACTTGCGATGAAAACTTTTGAAAACCTTTATTTCTTTTATTCTGTCTTTTATTTTTCTTTCTACTTCTATTTCTTCTTTCTCTTTTTCTTCTACTTCATCGCTTTCGTCTCCTCTTACTTTTTACATTTCTTATGGTTCTTCTTTTACTTTTTCTTCCATTTCTTCTTCGTTTTAATCTTCTTTCTTTCCTTCCACTTGTTCCAGTTCATTTTTTAGCTTTCTTCTACTTTTTTCCCATTTCTTCTTTTTCTTCTTTTTCTTCATCTTCTTCCTTTTTTTTTATCCTCATCTGTTTCGTCTATCAATTCCTTACGGCCATATCACGTTGAAACACCGGTTCACGTGTGATCACAAAAACGTCGAGCCTGGTCAGTACTTAGATGGGTGAGCGGTTGGGAATACCAGACGCTATGAGTTTGGATGTTCAGGTGGTGTAATTGACAACGGCTCGGAATTGGAACTCGGCTCTCCGTTGTCCAATTCCGTGCCGTCGTCCATTACACTACCTGAACATCCAAGCTCAGATTCGTAATATTCACTTTTGGGTAAATAGTTTTGGTAAAGGTGTGACCACTTCTCCCTCCAGGTATGGGTTAATTAGTAGGACATATGAGTAACTCATTATTATCTATAAAAAAATTCTTAAAATCTAAAAATACTTTCTATTTTTAAGTAATCTGAAAAAAGGTTGATAAGCCGTAAAAACAAATCAATCTTCTTTTACCTTTATTTCTTCTTCTTCTTCTTCTTCTTCTTCTTCTTCTTCTTCTTCTTCTATTGCCCTCTCCGTTCTTTTTACTCATCTTCTATTTCTTTTCTTTATTCTTGTTATTCCATTTCTTTTTCTCTCTTAACTTCGATTTCTGTTTCTTCTTTCTCTTTTTTTTGCTTCTTCTATTTCTTTTTTCTCTTATTTTTCTATTTCTTCTATTCTTTGTATTATTCTTTCTTTCTTTCTTTCTTCTTCTTCTTCTTCTTCTTCTTCTTCTTCTTCTTCTTCCATCCCTCCTATTTTTTCTTTTCTTAGCTTTTATCCACTTAGCTCGTCTTAGCGTCTTAGCAAAGCGGAAAACAAAATTGGTAACTAGAGTTAATACAAGATTGTGCTGCAAAGATTTCACCCATATTTTCAAACCATATATATATATATATATATATATATATATATATATATATATATATATATACGCTTGCTTCCGCATACATAGTTACACACCGTGCCTTATGTATACTTTCCTATCTTTCTCTTTCATTTCTTTTTCTTTTTCTTTTACTGTTTTACCTCTTTGTTAACACTCTTTTTTTCCTTTCCTTTCTTTTCTCTCCTTTCTATTTTCCTTCTCGTTTACTTTTTCTTTCGCTTTCTGTTTTTATTTGACCTTCTTCTTTTTTTCCCCTTTGTCTTTCAAGGCCTACCAACACTCACGGAAAGAAGTTGTCAAGAAAGAAGATGTATGTATATTTGTAATTAATATGAGGACTTCCGTATGGTCCGACATTTGTGAGATCAGGGACGATTAGCAGTCAATGGTTAGTTCTCTTTTCTTTCTTTTATTAATAGATTTGGTTACTGGAGACAATGCGAAGGGAATGGATCACTTTCTGTCCCTTTTGTTTTTATTCTTCTTTTGTTTTTATAAATAGATATTTAATTAAAGATCACCGACCGTGGACCCACAATTCGTTACCAAACCACTTCTTATTTATAGAAATTATATGATAATTATTTATAAATAGATTATTTAAAAAAAGTGGGAATTTAATTAATTAAACTACACTTTAACTATCCAAACACCATCTATTTTTTTTAATTTACATATTCGCTTCTTATCCAAATCTCTAATCAGCAAGATTTTAATGTTAAATCGTATTTGAACATAACAGGCGTGTTCTTTTTCTATCTGCCGTGTCCTTTCAGGACTTTGGCGATTATGGCTCTTCACAATTTCCTGTCCTTTGTTGCTCTTAATAAATTTAGTTTTTTATCTCTCCTAAACATTGTACCGCCGTCCATTTAATCAAGTTCACTCTCTCACTTTCACTCACTGTAGTTCCACCTGAGTACAAGTGGAACTCACGCTTTGCTTGGAGTGAAATGCTTAAAAAAAGGATGGTCCTTGTTAAAACATACACGTTTCATTAACTCGAAGCCATTTTTATTCATTGATCTCAGAAGCAGTTGTATACAGCTGACAGTTTAAACATTTCTGTACGTGTTTGACACCATGCATGACATCCATATGAAAATCTTCATCTGACGAGGCTATTTAAGAAGATGAGTTTTTAGGTTAATACAGCTATTTAGGTTTTACAACCATTTGCGATGTTGGACGAAACGAAACTCTACCACAGCTTATTCGATGTTCAATTTTTTTATCTCCTTTACTAAATTTATTATAACTGATCCAAACACCGGGGTATTTGAAGTATTTAATATTTTACTAATGCCACATTTTAAATTTTTTTATGATGAATTCAGGGAAGGCACTATTACGGCTTTCATTCCAATTCTTGATCACAATTCCTGTTTTGGAAAGGTTTATCTTGAATCCTATTTCTTGGATGTTGATTTTTTTTCGTCTAAAATCATTCTTATCCCAACTATGAATACCTATGTCATCAGCATAGCCCACCAGCATCAGTACATTGGGATCGGGGAAGAAAGCAGTATCAAGGTTTTCAGTAAGTAGATTCGTTTGGGATGTGCTATGGAGTGCTTAAAATATCAGTGCTCATCACTTCACATTTCTGATTGTCTATGTACAGAACATAGTCTAGGAAAAGATTAGACCGGGGCTCTCATTTCCTCCTTGTCCTATTCCTGATAAGGTTTGAAAATTTTCCTTATTGGGGTTTTTGTCAGACATGCTTGATTTTGTGATTATGTGTTATATTTCCTCTATTAGATCAACACATTCATTATAATCAAAAGTCAATTTCTAATGTATGACAAGAGGAAGTCTCTATAGATCTAGTCATATGCTGTTGTGAGTTCCACATAGCAGATATACTGTTTTCTATTGGAGAGGTATGCAATTTCCTGGAGTTGTTTGATAACACATAAACCATCATTAAACCCCTTACCAGAATAGTGTATAATGAACAATCTACCCCAGTGGACTAAATAAAAGATTCGAATCGAAATCTCAAAGTATATCACCAGAAGGCCGGATTTAAATAGTGTAAATATTTACAACACTTCATCTCAGAAATATAGACAGATAATGAAAATTAAATAAAAGGATGTGAGACGTTAGTAGGGAACTTAGTCAATATGCTTAAAATATAAAGTGTATTTTTATTTATTTTTCTTACAGTAACGTTCACACATTACAAGACCTGGGGGCCACTTGAGGTAGAGGGTAACGTATTATGTGTATAGGAATGTATGATAATGGTTAACCCCAGCTTTGAACAAGTTAAGATTTTAGTGATCGGGAAAAACATCCTGTTGGGTGTCGGCTACACAGGGCAGTGGTTCGCGGGAACAAGCTGCTCGAGTGGAATTTACTTCTCAACGATGGTTTACAGAGGGAATGTTGGCGGTCTGTTACTATGTAAGTGGCATGGCGTGTTCTTGCTGGGAAGGGTTGCCTTGAGAGGCTTGCCAGATCCCGCCCGTGGGAGAGAGATTGAAGGGTAGAGAATAATTCGTCACCCACAAGGGCCCCGAGACGCTAAGCACGGCTGTGAAATATGAATATATGAACAAAAATCTCATGTAAGCGCTTAGCGAAACCAGGAGTAAACGAATGCAAACCTCACGGAACAATTAGTTTGCCGAATCACGTAGAATCTTTAGAATTCTAATGAAAAGAGTTAATTAGATCGGAAACAAGGAAAAAAACTCTGTGGCTTTATTCAAAACACTGCAGCAAGAAACACAACTCGTATCAGAATCTTATCAGACTGAACAATGCAGAATATTAATATATGTTAGTTTCATAAAAGCATTTGGTAAAACGTGGACGCTCCGAAAGTAATGCCGCCTACTTATTTCCACAGAAGCGACAACAGATACAAGGAGCACAATGACTCCGCGAGTAAATTTTCAGCTACAAAACAAAAATTTTTTCCGCATAGACACTAACACTGTCTATGTATCACACGAAACTATATACCGTGCTATTAAAATATATGCACTACTGGAGGCGGCCCACCTTTTCGCAATAGTGCTGACGACTTCGTAATCATTAACTGTCGTCTGCAACCCGAACAGATGAAAACCGAAAAGGCACCAAATCCGGATTATACGTTGGGTGTGATACGACGTCATGTCACGTCAATACGTAAGCTCTTAGAGCCGTGGGAGCACCACATATAGTGCAGCCATAACAAAGGGGGCATTTCTGGGGTATTAAAGACAGACAGAGCCCATCCATCTTTAGGCTGGTTTGGAATTCAGCATTTTCCTTCTTCTAGACTGGCTGCCGAATTCAAAATAGCAATAGGAGATACTTAACCCATATTTTTTTTTTTTTTTTTTTTTAGCGGGGGAGATAGATTCTTACCTTTATCAAAGGTAGTTGTGTAAAAGTGAACGTAACGAACTTGGCCAGAATTCGAACCCGGATCACAGATTTCTCTCTCCGAGTTTCTAACAGTTGCACTACCTCCATATAGTATGGTAGTAAAGTCTAGCCAAACTGGTTTCGGGTCTGATATTATTGTGCTGCGGGCAAAAGGTTGCCTTCACCATGATGTGGGAGGAATCTGGCTGTTCGGTTCTAAGAACTGATTTGTTGTATCCTCACACGTCGAAAACGACAGGAGAATTCATCATACACATACACACATACACGCACGCACACACGCACACACACACACATATATATATATAAATATGTGTGTGTGTGTGTGTTTGTGTGTGTACTAAATTTCACCGAATATAAGGCTAGAGAGAGTTACATTCCCAAAAATATAATTTTGAATGAAGTGTGAGCTATTATTTTACAATTTTGGTCAACCTGTACAAGGCCCAAGAGCCACTCAAGACAGAGTAAGAGGCACAGTTTATGGAGATATGTGGTGGGGGGCAGATTTAGACTTGAACAGGTTAAAATTCAAGTAATCTGGGAAGCATCCGCTAGGAAGTTGATTCCACAAAACAGCGATTCGTGGGAAAAGCTTCTCGAGTGGAACTTACATCTCACCAACGGAATATGGAAGGGAATAAGAGTTGTTCGCTACAATGGGCGTGGCATGGCTTGGCAGACCTTAGCCATGAAGGTTAGGAGCGGTGGAACTAAGGAATGTAGTTCGTCTGAGCACTTTTTATGGAAACAGCGATAGGACAGCGTGGGGTTTGCGACGTTTCGTCTGTGGGGAAGGGATTTTAGGGTGGGAAATAATGTGTCACCTACAAGGACGCGGGGACGATTTTAGACGCTATCGAGACTGGAAAGTGAAGACCGGGCAGACCATGTCCTTATATGGCAATAGTACTCCATTTTCTACTTAATCTGACTCTTGTAAAAGTGGAGGAGAGCAACACGAGTCAGGTACTTACTGGAGTGATACAGGTAACTCACCATTTTTCCAGGTGATATCGGAACGTCACACATTTCTTTTTTTCAGTCATTAATGTTACTAGCCAGTTTTTCCTCCCACAGAGCTGTTAGAGCTCGGTCAGAGCAGTGATCAGCTGCCAAGCTCTGGTCATCTAGGGTTTGACAGGTGTACGAAGATACCGTAGTATCATCAACATAGATATTCACAAATGAACAGTGTCTATCCTTCGACAGCTCATTTATATAAATTAAAAAGCGGGTTGATCCGAAAAGCGAGCCTTGGGAGAGGCTTGCGTTGATCGCTTGGGATTCGGTGGAGTGACCGTTAACAACTACCTTCGGAAGGAAGGATGTTATAATTTAGAAAACTCTTCCGATGACTCCATAGCTAGAGAGGTTGTGCAATAAACTTTTATGTTACACCTTGCCAAAGGCCTTTGAAATATCTATATGAATGGAGGGAAAGGAAATGAAGATCATGAGGATAAGAAGAAAAGACGATTGATCCTTGATTTGAAATAGTCAAGATTGTAGCGTTCAAGGAAGCAATCACGCGGGAGCCTGTTGCACAAAGTGGCATTTATTAAGGATAAAGCTGTCTGAGTGAAACTATTTTTCCTTATATTTGGAACAAGAAAAAAGTTAGTGTAATTTTACTCTGTGAAAGTGACATGGCGTGAACTAGTTATAAAAATCTGAACTGATGAAACTAAAGAATAGGTCTCGTTTGAACATTCATCATGGAAAAATTAATTCAATCACAAAATCCATGTAATACAGAGAAAACATGCGATTAATTACAGGATGGGATGGATAAATTGTCGCCATTTTATATATTTAATTTTGCGCATGCGCGTTGTCTATTTTTGATTTTGTCGACTGCACAGTATAGTAGGGTCAGTGACGCACCGTCTGTGAGAAAAAGTGCACCATGACGCAGCTCACTCCGCTAGAAATTTGGAAACGACATGCTGTACTGCTCGACTACGAACATTTCAAAATGTTTGGGCGTCAATCTAAGCACAATGCAGAGGATTCGGAAAGAGTTGGATGAGTCTAATGGTGATTACGAACGTACGACAGCTCAGAAAACTCACTGATTGTTCTGATAAGAAATGAACTCCCGAATTTGTTGGTGAGGAACTCAGACTCAACACGGAGGCCTACATCAAATACCTTGAGGAGGTAGTGCTGTCCTGGGTTAAGAGGGTGTCTAATGGAAGATCCCGTGTCTGGAAACAGGACTCTGCACCATGCCACACAAGCAGAAGAACCCAGTCATATCTGTCAGACAATTTCTGCTACCACATCCCCCTTATATCTGGCCACCTAACTTTCCAAACTGCACCCACGTTTGTTTATTCTGTGTGGGGCACAGTTGAGCGAGAGACCAACAAAACTCCTTGTAATACCAGAGATGAACTGAAGGCAAGGATTATGGCAGCATTCACCAACTTAAACAAGGGGACCGCTCAGAAGAGTTGCAGGAGATTCCGAAGTTGTCTGGAGGCCGTGGATGTAACGAATGGCGATTTTATTGAATAAATTTACTCTTTAGTACTTCAAGATATTTTTTGGTAAATATATCTGTTAAAACGAGATGTCAGCGGTATTTTCATTTTTGCGTAATGTAGACGACAATTTATCCATCGCACCCTATACATTATAATTTCGCAACTTACCCTTTTCAAAAAGGCTTTGTTTACTTTAGCATAGAAATACAATACTCGAACATTCAAGCAGGATTGGGTCCTCTCTAGTGGTAAAATGTTCTTAGAAACGAACCCGTGGACTATCGTTTTACTCATGGCAAGCAGTCTAATCATGGTGGAGTTCCCAGAAAGAATTAAACTTATGAGAAACTGTCACTGAGTCTAACGAATATGTGTGAGGTCAAAAATGGTAACATTTGTGCTTACGTGTACGTGTTTGAATTAGAGAAAGAAAGAGAGAGGTGGGGATATCATATAAGAACTGAATGAAAATAAGCAAAAATCGGTTTCATATACGAAATTGTTTTCGTTTTTAAAAAAATAATTCATTCCGCTTAGCGAAACAAAAAAATTAATTTCATCGTTTTGACAACCGATCAGAAACTACAGATTATTTTAATATTGACCCCACAAAAAATGATTTTTAATAAAAATTTCATTTCTTTAATTGTGTTTACCCAACGTTTTTAATAAAAAACGGAGGCGATTTGAAACAAAACTGGCTTCCTGCTGGTTATTTTCTGTCGGAAACAATTTACAAATTTAAAAACGGCTGACAGTGTAAACAACTTCACTCCAAGTTCTACATCTAATAATGACTATCCTCCCATAAATATATCTAAATTTAAATAAAATAATTACATACACACAAACATATATATATATATATATATATATAGTGTAATGGACTGAGTCCGATAATTACTTGAATATATTTTCTATTCTTTAATTAAATGGTCTGTTTATAATAAACACTATTAAACTATTAATTACATTTACCAATCTGAATGTCCGAGAAATTTCGTAGAAAATATGTGTCCTCCAACAAGAATCGAACCTGAACCCTACACGTAACCGTCATTTGGTTGATATATATATATATATATATATATATATAGATAGATAGATAGATAGATAGATAGATAGATAGATAGATAATTACAATGTCTTTTTAATCTTTAATGTGCTATTTGCCAGAAATTGTATCTTTAGAATTAAGAGCGATATACTCCGATAGGAATCTGGAATCTGTATACCTGGTTTGGCGACGTCACAGCAGTATGTGACCACATCAATTGAAATTTTCTTTCCTTGTTCATAATAAACCGCCCTCGAAGCTCCCAACCCACCGAATGCATCGATCTAATTGAGGAATTGTATCGATCTACAAAATCTTATATCTGACAAGGACCCCAGTACGGAAACATTTCAACTCTCATCAGGAGTACGTGAAGGAGGAAATGTGTGCGCCAGTCTATTTACTCTTTTCCTAGACTTACGCTCTGCGCATTTATAAACACAGATGTGAAGACAGGGATACTGATCATTTAAGCTTTCAATAGCTCATACCAAATGAATCTAACAACAGATAACAGCGATCCTGCTTTCTCTCTCGAGGTCAATGTACTGATCGTAGTGAGAACTATGCTGATGACATAGGTATTCATGGCTGGGATAAGAATGATATTGAACGGAAAATCAACAGCCTCTACCAAGCGTCCCAAGAAATAGGAGTCAAGCTAAACCTTTCCAAAACAAAAATTATGATCTGGAATTGGAATGAAAAGCAGTGATGTCACATAACCTGGATCCATCATAAAAAATTCAGCATTTTAATAAATAATAAACACTTTAAATACCTCGGCGTATGGATCAATTATAACAAATTTAGAATAGGAGATAAGGGAATTGAACTTTACCAGGGGTAGTTTTTCCCAATACCGCAAATTGCTACAAAACCAAAACATCAACCTGAAAACTCAAGTCATGTTCTTAAATAGATTCGTCAGATCGTGACTTTCATGTGGGTGTGATGCATTATCTAGAATGTCGGGTGTATACAGCCGCTTACTCAGAACAATGGTTAGAAATGGCCTTGAGCGAATGAAGCCTGAGAGTTTTGGCAATGAACATCCTACTCTGAACATTGTGGACTGGCGCTACAGAATCAAAAACAAAAGAATTGTACGAAATGACAGAAACCACTTCGATTGAGGACTACCAACAGCAGCAACGACTAAAATGGATAGCACACATAACTCGAAAAGAAAATGACATGTTGACCTGTCGATTGTTATTATTTCCATGGGTTTCTATTGCATAGACATTTCCTTCCGGATCCCAACCAGAGACCTCAAGTCAGAAATGGCTTCATGATATTTCCACCGATATTTTTGATAAAAAAAAGACAAAGTTCAAGAACATTTTACATAGATAAAGCTCTTTGTAATGTGTGAGCTCTACTTGCAAGCAATTTTTTTTATTTCTTTAAGGCATGAGCTACCAGGACCCTTTTCAATGAGTCTATTGGAACCTTTTCTAATCACTCCCAGGGCTACAACTACGACTGAAAATATTGACGTCCTCATCTGTCACATTTATTAAGATTTCCACTTCAAGATCCTTGTATTTTGATAGTTTCTTGAAGATCTTCAAAGATACATTACAATCTGCAGAGACTGCCATTTCAATAAGAAAGTATATTCTATTCCTGTGGTCTTTGATCCCGATGTCTGGGTGATTGGCTTCGATT
The DNA here is from genome assembly GCA_903632075.3 of Acanthosepion pharaonis. Lineage (NCBI taxonomy): Eukaryota > Metazoa > Mollusca > Cephalopoda > Sepiida > Sepiidae > Acanthosepion > Acanthosepion pharaonis. Next base: position 411,186 of record CAHIKZ030000379.1, on the reverse strand, counting down.
GTTCTGTCTGTGTGTATTGTAAAGTCCCATAAAATTGTTGCAGGTCCTATCTCTGTAACCCGTCTGGGTGATGTTCATAGCAGTTTTATGGTTTCCTTTCTGTAAAAGTTGCATATTTTCCAGTGCAGATATTGCCGACTTTTATATCCAGTGGGTGCTAACACTGTACAACCTGATACAGGATGATCAATTGTTTCTGAATATTTATCACGGAGTCTGCATTTCGGATTAACACAATTTTTCAGTATGTGTGCTTGGTAATTTCTAGTTACCAAGCATTGGTTCTGCGCAGCAAGAATAAAACCTTCGGTTTCAGCTTTTAACCACCCCCCGCACTATGTAACTACTGATAGGTACGGGATTCGTCTACATCAGCACGTTTAGTACGGACAGACCATGAAGAGGCTTATCTTGTCATTCTGCAGTTGGTACATTGCATTTGTTTTTGCAAATTATTATTGCAATAATTAATTGCAATAATTTCCAATTTGTCATTATTATCATTATTATTATTTTTATTTTCTTTGATTTCTGGCGTTTACACATTTTTTTCCGGGTCCCGCCCAGGGACCTAAGGTTAGAAATGGCGTCATGACACTTTCCACTGACAAAAAAATAAAAATTTAAATTACATAGATAAAGCCCTTCGTAAGGTGTGGGCTGTACTTGTCAGAACATTTTTTTGTATCTCCTTGAGGCATGGACTTCCAGGAATCCCTTCAATTAGTCTACTGCAATTTTTTTCCAACCAGTCCTAGGGCTCCAACTACAACAGGGATTGTTGATGTTCCCATATGCCACATTTTCGAGATTTCTATTTCAAGGTCCTTGTATTTTGACAACTTTTGAACATCTTCAAAAGATACATTGCATTCAGCAGGACTGCCATATCAATAAGGAGGCACCATTTTTCTTTGTGGTCTTTAATAACAATATCTGGACGGTTGGCCTTGATTGTTCTGTCAGTGTGTATTGTGTAGTCCCATAGAATTGTAACAGGTCCCATCTCAGTAACCGGGTTTGGGTGGTGTTCATACCAGTTTCTTTCAGTTTCCTTCCCGGAGAAGTTGCAGATTTTCCAGTAAAGATATTGGCCCACTCTGTCATGTCGGGTTTTATATTCAGTGGGTGCCAACACCGTGCAACCTGATACAAGATGATCAATCGTTTCTGGATATTTATCATAGAATCTGCATTTTGGGCTGACACAATATTTTAGTATATGTGCTTGATAATTCCTAGTTAGCAAGCATCGGTCCTGCGCAGCAAGGATAAAACCTTCAGTTTCCGCTTTCAACCCTGCACTACGTAGCCACTGATGGGTACGGGTTTTGTCTACGTCAGCTTGTTTGGTACGGGCAGAGTATTGGCCATGAAGCGGTTTATCTTGCCATCGCTTCTGTATCTGGTCGGTTGCATTCGTCTTTGCTGTCTTTTTTAGGTATTTTGCAGTTTCAGCCGGTGTATTGTGCTGTAGTTGCATCTCTACGCCCATTTGAAATTCCATTTTGAATTTGTTGGCTTCTTTCATTACGGAGTAAAGACGCTTAATACTTTCATGTTCCTTGACGCATACCATCATCTAGTCTTCTGTAGTTTCCAAATATCTTTGGAGGCCAATTGTTGTAGTTTTGTAGGACAGTTCTAGTTGAACTAATCCTCTGCCTCCTTCGGATCTGGGCACATACAGACGATCAACATCAGCTTTGGGATGATGCATGCGATAGCAAGTGAGAAGCTTTATTATTATTATTATTATTATTCCTAGTCTAATTTTATACTCGCGAAATGCAAATTCTCCCCCCCCCGCGTTGTTTTCGTATTTCATTACCATACGTACGATATATTTAAAAAAAGCTTCCGCATATACAGTGGAACTTCGGTTCACGAATTTAATTCGTTCCTGAAGGCCATTCGTAACCCAAAATGTTCGTAAACCGATATTATTTTTCCAATAGGAATCAATGTAGAGAAAAAAGTCACAGTACAATAAAATTGGCAAAGAAAAGCACGGCACAAAACACGAATGTATATAACACGGCGATCGAATCAGATTTTATTTCGTTTGGCTTAATTCGGTTCGGCAATGTTGTTCGACAACCGAAATTTTGTTCGATAACTGAGGCATTTACATCTCGAATTTTCTGTTCGAAAACCGATTTGTTCGACATTTGAGATGTTCGAGAACCGAGGTTTACACTCTACATTTATTTTTCGATGACAAACTAATACACATTAACATTAAAAAAATCTACATACATCAATAAATATCATTGTATTATTATAAATGCATTTCATGTTATTCATATAAAATTTTCTAACAAAATGTGAACACAATGTTAGATTGTTTTACTCAAGTCAATGTTTTCACAATAAAATCATTATTAACAAACTGAAGAGAAGAAAACTATATATTTATATGAACAATATGTTGTTTGAGTTTCAGTTTTTAATATCTATGCTTATTAAAAGTATTGATAATAATTTGTTTTAGATAGAGTCATTATTATTATGCAAACAAAGTAAAACAAAATTATCTTTCTGATAAAAATTCAAAATATATAAACCAGTGAAACATATTTGGTTAAAACAAACTCCCACGAATTTGAATTAATTCATTTATAACTTTTCATTTTAATAAGTATTTCTTGGCATTCTATATACCGAGATGAGTGACTGCTTGGAAATATCAGGTGTTGTAAGCTTGGATGAGCGAGTGGTATAATGGGCTTTCGATTATATCACATTGAAACACCAGTTCTCGAATAATCACCGAAGTTAAGTCACATTGAGCCTGGTCAACACCTAAATGGGTGACCGCTAGGGAATATCAGGTACTGTAAGCTTACATGTGTTGGTGGTGTTATGGATAAAGGCTTGGAAGTGGAAGTCAGGGAATTGAGTTCCAATTCCAATTGGGTTCGTTATATTCATTTACGTACAAATACCCTTGGGAAAAATATGAATCCACCTATTCTTTCTCTCCCTAGCTATGGGTTAATTAGTAGAACTTCTATCAGTAAAAATTATTATTATTATTATCTGAAAAATATACGTTCAATTTAAAAATATATTCTGGCTTTAAATAACCTACAAGAAGGTTGATAATCTGTAAAAGCAAATAAATCTATTGACATTCATCAATCTTTCATCCATCGATTTTGTTAAAATTTCTACGGTTTCAACTTTAATATTTAACTGTAATTTATATTTATCCGATTGAATTTAATGAAAATAATTAACCAGGTTTATTATTAATTTGTTCTTTGTCAATCCATTGAACAAATACGAGACTTGCACTTAGAAATTCCTTTAATCAGACAAAAATTTCAGAAAATGTTTTGGGTAAATTTTCTATTAATATGTTTCTATCAACTGAACACATAAAAGGCTCTCCCTATTGGTTGAGACCAAGAATACATTTGCCTCGGCCATGTCAACCTTTTTGAGTCTTTTTGGAGTTCTTGAAGCCTTACCTTAAGGGGGCGGCCTGTCTCCCCTATATATTTCTTTCCGCGTCTGCGAGGGGTGGCGTACACACGGACTTTAGTCATTTTCTCCTCTATGGGGGGGGTCTTACTCGGGAGAGGTATCTGCGAAATGTCTTCCAGCTTTTGAAGGTTGTCCTGATGTTATATGGACCGCAGATCCTTTGTATTTCTCCGATAACCCCTTCACATATTCCGAACAATGTAAATAATATAAGTTCTAATTAAGCAGCTTCTTCTAACGAACCCTACTTTATGGAGCCGACTCCCAAGATGATTCTTCCCTGATTGTAATCTTCTGCCTCGAGTGACTCCCGGGCCTTTTACAGATTGTAGATCATTGGAAAAAAATGATAAATAAATAAAATAAAATCCCCTTCATGAAAAATTATTTTATCAACTGTTTCTGTTTTAATTAACTTCTCCCATTTTGAAATTAAGTGAAAATATTGATAGAATTTGGCCGAGTGGATTTCATTAATTATATTTTTTTCTTTTTAATTTAAATATGTTCTGTGCATATTTACATTCTCTTTTTTATTTATTAAACTTTATGAAAGGAAACAAATTTATTCGTTTAAACTGGACAAAAACATTCTTACAAAAAGAAAAAATTTTTTTATTAATTCTTCTCGTTCGTAATATTTCATTAAAAATGCGTTTTTTTTTTTGTTTGTTTTTTTCGAAATACAAATATAAATTTTAAAAAATTATGCGTAATTTCAAAAATATCGGTTAGGATCAAACATGTTTTCGTTTTTAAAGGTGGAAGACAAATAGATGAGAAACTGAAGAAATTGTCTTTTATCGTGAGGTTTCAGCATTATACATTATAAATGACATGAGATAATATAAAACGATTGTCAGGAGTACAAAACGAGTCTGAATAGCCAAGAAACAAAAACAGCAAAAATCTGGAAAATAATAATGACAGTTTCACTAATAATTCAGATTAAAGTCATTTGATAAAATTATTATATTTTTACCCGGAATAATCTGAGTATATCTGAAATTATTTTTGTGAGGAGGGGGGGTGTTATATTCTGTATATTTAAAGCGTATCTGAAACAGTGCGGCTTTGGTGTTGAGAAAAATTTTGCAACGCCGTGAAAAGTCTACAGTTCTTTGAAATTTAACGGTTTACAAAACTGAAAATAAATATCAGTGAACAAATCAATGACAGTTGTACCACGTGAATTGTTAATATAACACTTAATGCCTAAATGTCATCGTAACTAATAATTTGAACATCATGTATTCACTATTTTCTTTGGATATATGTGATTTTTCTTATTATAACTTTCTTTCATTTTCGATATCAGATAACTTCATTTTAATCATAATTATGAAAAAAAAAAACTTTCAAATTAACCACAGCGTTTCTAAGTGTCAAGGTTACCATTGTAACTATTTTTCTTATTTTTTTCAGTTGTTCTGATGATGCCCTTACTGGACGAAACGTTAACAGCAAAATATAAATTTTAAATGCGCGTAATTCCGTCCATGGTTTCTGCTATCAACTCCAAACTAGGTCCCCTCAAGGCTTGCGGGTTTGACGGTATCACTTCAAATGTACTTAGGAAATGTCCTCCTGAACTGGCTCCTGTTTTCTCTAAACTCTACAGTAAATGACTTGCTGATTCTTGCTTTCCAGCTTGTTGGAAATCGTCCCTTGTAGTTCCTGTCTTTAAGAACTCTGGTAACATTCTGACCTCTAAAATTATCACTCTATTAGGGTTTTTTTAACCTTTTTTGGCAAAGTATTAGAGACTTAATCAAGGCCATGTTGGTTAAGTATCTTTCTTCACGCGGTATTCTTTCAGATAAACTATATAGCTTTCGATTATCTAGGTTTACCGCCTATTTCTTAACGGTTATTACTATGTTTTTTCTATCAGGCTATAGATAAGAACGGCGCGGTTCGATCATTTCACACTAATGCGGGGATCCCCGGAACTCTATCCTTGGACCTACGTTATTTTTAATCTTCATCAACAACTTACCCGATGTCCCAGTACCCAACTCGGTATTTATGCTAATGACATATCTATTTACTCCTGTCTTAGTAGTAAGTCCGACAAAGTAAAACAGGAAGCTGCTCTTGAAAATCACCTCCAATGAGTTGTTAACTGGTGCAACGAATCTTACTTATTATAAAACGCAGATTGTGTGTGTGTGTGTGTCTGTACGTTTATATGTTTGATCGAATTTCCTACATTTTTCAACTGATTTCAACAAAACTTCACAGGACTGCGTAAAATTACCTTGTGGTGGTTCTGACAGTGCCAAAAATTGGAAAAACACAATTGTTTTTGCACAAAATCAATTTGAAAACACGATAAAACACGATTTTGTCGCCAGAATGAAAGGGGACAACTCATATCGAGTTATACTTATTATAAAACCCAGGTTGTGTGTGTGTGTGTGTGTGTGTGTGTGTGTGTGTGTGTGTGTGTGTGTGTGTGTGTGTGTTTTCATTTATATATGGGATCAGTTTCCTACATTTTTCAACCGATTTCAACAAAAACTTTCACTTTTTTTTTGGCAGGTAGTGTTTCTTATTGTTTTGCACACTTTTTCTTTTATATTTACATTCAGAATGTTTTAAAATTCCATTTACAAGACAATTGTTTATAATAAAATTCTATTCAATCGGTAGACTCATAACGATTGAAAACAATGTTTTGTTTGAGTTTGGGTTTGACCAATTCGTAAAAAAACAAAAAAAAACTAATTAAGACATGCATGTCCGTCAACCTTAAACAATAACCTTTGTCAATTTTATTTTTCAGTCTTTATGATGGTCGATACTTGATCTATCTCTTACTGTTACATCCCCGGTCAACGCCGGGCTCTACTGCTAATAGCTTATACATTTTAACATCTCCAAAACGAAACAGCTATCATTTATAACAATGAAAAGGAGGGATAACAAAAAGATAAAACCTTACTCAGAGTTACAAAAGACAGGATGCTGTGGAGAGCCATGATCGCCCGCGTCTTGAAGGGACATGACACATAGAAGAATTGTTCTCCCTCTTTAGCGCCTTTGTTGGGGTAAAATGAATTAAAACAAAAAAGAAAAATTATAACGTTAATGTAGACGTAAACTTTCTTCAATTTTGGTTTGGTTTGGTTTATTTTGTTTTACGGCATATCAACCTCAATGGGTTTTTTAATGCCGACAAATTTTTTTATTGCTGCTAATATTTTGTTTTGTCAAAAATCTGTTTCTGGTAATATGTTTCCTTCAAAATTGTATTGCTGGTAATAATTTTTTTTTTCAAAAAAGTATTGCTGGTAATAGTTAACTATTTGCCCATAGCTGGGACCCTAACAGATGCTACCAACCCGGGTCAGGGTGGAACTGGGAACACCAGCAATTAAGAGGTGGTTCCACACTCCTCAAAACCTCCTGATCAGAGGCCTTGCTGCTGGACGTAGTTTATCGTCTTACCCAGAACGCGGATGTAGTTTAACGTCTTACCTAGGACGGTTCATCAATGTTGATATGATTTTATTTTCAGCTTTTGTATCAAATACTCTATTTATGTCAGGTTACTCTAGGAGTGCTACAGGTACAATCCCAGCTAACAAAATAACCGCCGCCCTATTAGACAGGTATCCTCGAATGCGAGTGGCCAGCTATACATACATATAATCTCCGCTTTATTTAACGAACCACTCCTATTTAGGTGTTGTCTTCCTCACCTCAGAATTTAGCCTTATTTCACGCATAACACTTCTTTCTTTTTAACTTGAAGTTCTTTAATTCTTTGCCTTTGTATCTTTTCTTGCCTTAATTCCATGCTTTATTTCACGCACAACCTCTTTTTCAACCTCTGTTTCAACCTCTGTTTCAGCCTCCTCACTATGTTCGCCTTATTTCTTACGCGTCCCTCGCTTCTATTTTCGCATGGTTTTTCTTGCTCCGCCCATATTCTCTTTGCTGATATTCTACCCTAACTACGTCATTTTTTTTAAATATCCTTGGCAAATTTTCCGACATTTTTTGTCTTGTCTTTCTTCACATTCTCCACTTCGTTCTTATCTTTTTACTTTGTTTTTCTTTACGTCCACTTTTTCTCTCTTTTACTCATTTCTTCTTTCACTGTTGGTACCTTCTTTTAATTTTCTTCTTTCTTTTACTAATCTCTTTCATCATTGTTTCCTCTTCACTCTCCTCTTTCTTTTCTTCATTTATTTTACAATTTTTTTATCATCTAAATTATTTCTTTTTCCTCGTCTTTTTTTTTCAATATTTTCTCTCTTTTTTTACTGTATTTTTCTCTTTCTCTCCTCTCGCCTATGTTTCTCTTCTTCTTTCTATTTCCTTTCCTCCTTTCCTTGCCTCTTTCTCATCTTTCTGATTTTATCTTTTTTCTTTTTCTTTTTTACATATCTCTATTTTTTCACTCTATCGCTCCATTTACCTATTTTCTTCTTCTTCTTCTTCTTCTTCTTCTTCTTCTTCTTCTTCTTCTTCTTCTTCTTCTCACAATTCTCATCTTTTTCTTTTTAGCTAATTCTCCTCATCCTACCCCTCTCACTCCACTAACCCTCTTTATCTCTCTTCCTTATTATCTTCCCTCTTTTTTATCTACTTCTCTTCCCACTCCATTTCTTCTCCTCCCTCCTCCTTACGGTTCATCCATTACGCGTCTCATCACTCCTGTCTTCACTCACCTCTTTCCCGGGCCACATCGCCATCTTTCCGATAGCGTGTAATGTTTCAACCTTGCCTAATTACTTGAATAATGACCAGGACAGTGAGAGATCAATGAATGCAGCCTCCCCCAATCGATGCCACGGACGACCTGCAAATACCAAAGCCAACGCCATCCATCAGGACGACCCCCTCACCGTCGTCCCTACCACCAATACGCCACTGTCGCCATCATCATCATTATTATAATCAATATTACTGTCAACGCCAAGGAACGACCATCAGAATATAAAAAATAACGACCATTACAGTCATTTCCTAAAAGACCTTTTATTATCATCCCTGTCTTCTTTAATACTGTATTTCCGTTTAACGACTAACTCCACAATCATCACCATCAGTAGCATGATCATCATTAACCTAATAAAATTGTCTTCGACGCACCCAACCTTAAATCCGTTAATGTGATCGATATTTTCAAAGTTTAGCTCCACAAGGTCAGATTTGAGGAAATGAGTCTGGGAAAGTGTTACGTCAAGCTCCCAAATCGCGGAAACCAGCAGGCCTTAAAAATTTTAACTCCTGCCTTTAATTGAATTCGAACACTGATCTCATGCACCGCTAGGGTATTGACAATTATCTCGATCACAAGAAAGGCCTTTTTGTGTGCATTTAGTTAGTTTAGCATCGCATGTACAAAACTACAATTGGAAAGCTATTGTAAGGGATTAAACACTTTACAGTAGCAATACTATTTCCACTTAGCCTGACACACCCTTTGTCTTATTGAGGCGTTCTATTCATTATTGTTGCATTCGTAGTCACTATCAAAATATTTGCTTCGACGATTAAAATTATCACTTTCTATAATCTCAATATTACCAGTTTAATTATCGTTCTTCGTTCAGTATTAAATTATCCTGGAGATCTTTATATTATTGCTTCTCTACATTAAGTCGTTTTGACCTCAGACAGAGAGCACTCACTGCAGGATGTTGCCAGTTCCTAGTAATGCCAATTTCTGCAGGGTTGGAACATAGACTTCATTCCAAGTATTTCTAAGTTACTTTTTAATGTTGTAGGAATGGAACCCAATGCACCAATGATGATGATGTAAATTATGATAGTATCCATTATTATTATTATTATCATCATCATCATTATATTTCGATTTCTGCTATGGTCACACTACCTACCAAATCTGCGGGAAGATCTAAGGCAGGTAGTGGTGTGTTGTTATGGCTACATTTCATGATTTGTTTTTCTAACTCCCATAACATCAATAGCGTTACATGGACAAAGTTATTCTTAGTAAGTGGACTGTACTTATCAAGACAGTTTTTTGTATTTCTCTTAAGCAGGGATTTTTTCAATGTGTTGTTGTGTTCCTTTTTTATCATTCCAAGCGCACCTACAATGACTAGTACTATTCTTGTTTTCAATTTCCACATTTCGATTTCCAGATCAGTATTTAGCGATAGTTTTTCAAATTCCTTGGTTGCTATATTTTTGAGGGTTTTTTTTTTTTTCGGTTTTTGACAGTTATGTCCGGTCTATTTGCTTTAATCTTCCTGTCTGTAAAAATGGTGTAATCCCATAGAATTATGATGTCTTCTCTAATTGCTATTTCTATTAGATAGTGCTGGGTGATGTTCATACCAATGTTTATTAACATATTTTCCAAAGTGTTTGCACATTGTCCAGTGTAAGTATTTCCCCACTCTATCGGGATGATTTTATATTCATTTGGCGCGAGATTAGATGGTTTCCTAATATTTGTTGCAGAAGCTGCATTTTAGATCTACACTATTGCGTATGATATTCGCCTGAAAGTTTCTAGTAAAAAGACTCTGGTCTTTAGCTGCAAGAATAAAGCCTGCAGTTTCAGCCTTTAATCCAGATGCTCGTAACTATCGATGAGTGATAACTTTATCAACATCTGCTTTATTAGCCTCGTTCTGGATATTGTCCATGCAGAGGTTTGTCTTGCCAACGTTGTTTCGTCTGTTCAAGAGCTTTATCATTGGCTTCCTTTTTTTTTCTTTTTTTTCATAATTTTTGTTGCAATAGTTGGTTCTTGGGTTCTGTTTTGGTTTTCTACAGAATCTGCTAAATGTAAATCTCGTTTGTATTTACAACCTTCTTTCTTGATTGAATATTTTTTCTTTCTATTTTCGTGTTGTTTGACTAATTGTAACATCCAGTCCTTTGTTGTTTCCATGTATGTTAGTAAGCCAATTCTTGTCTTGTATGACAAGTCTAGCTGAATGAGAGCTCTTCCACCTTCTTTATGAGGTATGTATAGACGGTCTGCATCAGCTTTTGGGTGATGCATGTTATACTTAGGAAGAGGCTTTCTTGTCTTAGGATTCATTTGTCTGATATCAGTTAGAATCCAGTTTAAGATTTTGAAATTATATTGAACCACTGGGATGGCAAGGTTATTAATGGTCATAATTCTGTTCTAAGAATGCATTTTAGTCGCACCCTTCTATAGTACTCTATCACTCTCTTTTACACCGAGTTACTTATAAGCTTCTTCGTGCTCTAAATCTTTTTATTATTACGCCAGTGTCTAAGCTAATAGAGAAGGTTTGTTCTCGTGATCCTTTAGCATATTTATGTAAACCGAATTTCATTCCAACATTATCATTGAAACATTTTACTGGTTTCAGGAAACCTTCCAGCTCACTTTCATTCCTAGCGTGCAACTTTAAGTCATCCATGTAAAAAAAATGTTTTTTTTTTTTGTTTTTGTTTTTTTTACATCTTATAACTATATTCCGTCTTGTTAATTACGCTGGTTAATGTTATTAGGGATATAAAAATATTAAGGGAGACAAAGAGTCACCTTGAAATATTCCTCTGTTGATGTTTATTTCACCAAACTTGTAGACTCCATTTATATGATTCAGTTGATACATTATTTACATTATTCGGACTATTGTCCTCATCTTTGTCGCCATATTTATTACAACGTTTAGGCCGTTGTGCGCTCCGGCCTTCTTCGGGTGGTTGGAATGTCGAACTGAACCCTTTATTTCGCTCACTGGGGTAGACTGTTCTAGTTCTACGTGCCATGTTTAATGGATGTCAGTTATCAGTTATCTCCTGTTAATTCCCCTCTCCAAGTTCTCCACTGCCTTGACCGGGTATTGAACTCACACTGTTTGGGTCCTGCCACTGGATCTAACCAACGCTTTTATCCACTGTGTCATGTGTGCTTGAAGGAGGCCGGAGCGTACAACGGCCGAAACGTTGTAATAAATATGGCGACAAAGATGAGAACAATAGTCCGAATAATGTAAATAGTGTACATAATACCTCATCTCAGAAATATAGACGGATTCAGTTGATGTGTTGTTTTCCATATCGACATACTTTGTTTGATAAAATTGATGACGTCGGGTGATAGCTTGTATGCATTTAAAGATTTTAAGATCCATGAATGGAGTACACTATCGAATGATTTAGGGTAATCTATCCAGGCAGTACTGAGATTTTTCTTTGTATTGAAGCAGTTTTCCAAGATCATCTTATTAATAAGTAATTGGTCTTTACTTCCGTATAAACCACGTTTGTGCCCTATTTTGGTCAAGGGGTAATAATCAAACTTTTTCAGGTAGACCATCTCCTACCTCGGCACTACGAATTAATGGAAGAGTTACCTAGGAATTCATTAAACAAACAAAAAACGTGACCCTTCCATTAATTCACAGTGCCGGTGTGGGTGATCTAACCTATAAAATTTGATTTAATATCATTCTTACTGGCGTAAGCCTCCAGCTGATACCACTCTGTGCTCGCGTTTCAATATGTAAGCTTTTTATTTATTTTTTATTGTATTTTAAGTCTGTTTGACTTCATTTCAACTTTAATTTTTTTTTCTTTTCCTTTTAATTTCAATTTTTTTATATCCTTATTTTATTTTTAAATCTTCCACTCTTCCAGCGAAAGTTTCCGTAACTGCATTGCGCTTTTTATCTAAGCAAAGTGTATCGTTGTCGATGTATGTATATATATACGTATATATGTATACACACATACACACACACAAACACATGTGTGTGTGTGTGTGTGTGTGTGTGTGTGTGTGTGTGTGTGTGTGTGTGTGTGTGTGTGTATACGTGTATGTGCATGGGTAAGGCTTACTACCTATTTTTTAACTTTTTTTTAGTGTGCTAATCCGGCCATGTTCCCTTTTTCACGAACTTTTTTAGTGAGAATCTTACTTTTTTCGGGTTCCGTATGATGATGAGGGTGAGAAATTACCCTAAATTCAAAATTATATTTTTCATTTTTATTATTATTATTATTATTATTATTATTATTATTATTGCTACTGCTGCGATTGTTAATGTTAGAATATTTTTATAAATTACGGAACTGTACAAATTGTGTTGCAAGTTTTTCTTTTAAAAGAAAAAAGAAAACCGAATGAAACAGGACTTCAACGGCAGCTGCAGTAGCAAGAGAAGCTTTGCTGAGTGCAATCAGGCGGAATAAGAATCTAGAGTCGCACATGTCAGCATACAGGTTAGGTTTAAGGCTCCATGTTCTACATAGAGAATTGTCCCAAGAGATAATAGCCTAGTGGATTAAAGCGAATTTGGTCACAAAGTAATTGTATGTTCTATACCGGGTTTAGACAGTGTATTCTTCAATGAAAACAAGAAGAGCAGTACTAAATAAGACAAGGTATCTCTCGACAAAGGAACGCAGGTTTTGATCTACATATTTAAGTCATTATCCCCTGCTTCGTAACATAATATCTTACATTATTGATTCTCTCTATCAAGTCACATTGATCTCAGACAGAGAGCACCTTTCGCAAGATGTTGACAGTTCTTAGTAATGTTATTTTCTGCAGGATCGAAAAATGGTGCTTGATTAAAGTATTTTCAGGTTACTAAATGCTGGGTATTGAGCATAACGCACCAATGATTAGATATTCACTAACGGGGTCAGATGCGACACAAGGCCAAGTTTATTGTGGGGTATCCGAGCCCATAGGCTCGGGCAAAAAATCCCCGTAGATCCCGTAAAAATGGGGTCAGTTAGCTGTCTACCACCTCAGACGAGACTCTGCCCCTCGGCACAACCTTATCTAGGTTCCTCTCTGCCCAGAGAAAGAGAGTTTGACAAGCACACTTCCGAATTCCAAGAGTGATCCACGCACTAATGATGATGGGGGGACTATTCTAGTACTCATATCCCACAAACGTGCCCTTAGTGTAGAGATCTGTATATCTCCTGAATTTCTCAGCCGCTTTCTTCACAAGAACCCTAATCTCGGAGTTATACAACATCAAAATTTTTCGATTTTATCAGCTACAATGATATCAGGTTTCGTATGTCCAAAAGCTTACGCTGGGTTGAGATTTGCAAATCCCATAGGAGTTTTGTTTATTCATTCACCATAACGCTCCCCAGTTTGTGACGATACGACTTTCTCTTTCAAATAAAATTCATATTTCCTTTTGAGACACCAATGAAGGTTTAAATACAATTTATTTGCACGTGCCTACGACATGGGTCACGTTCTCAACCTCCTCCTCCTCCCCACATAATCTGCACAGATAGAGGCTGTGTTCAGGGTTTGGTATAAGACTGTCAACAATCGACTTTCTGTTTCACGCTTCAGTTTCCCTTTGGAGGGTGAACCTCACGACGTTTCTTTCTTCAGCATGTTTACGTTACAAACTGTCTGTGCAGTAGCATAGATCCCTTAACCAAAATTTCTCCACATTCACCATTTTCTTGTAATTGTCCCTTCCTTCGATATTTTTCTTAACCAAATTCTTAACGGAAACAAAATATTGCAGGAGTCTTTTTCACTGCTGGAAATGTACAGGTTTAAAGATCTATGCTCACTCGAAACGCATCCGAATCAACCCCCGGTGCCCAACTCTCGAAGTGTGTACAGACGTATTACGCTCTCGAGTAGAGCACACCATATTTCACTAGCAGCATTTCTGGTGTCCCTTTTCATATTCTCAAGTTCATTCTTAGTCTATCTGACAATGGCTTCATTGTATCTGACCACCGCTACAGCTCAGAAGTTGATTGTCATGATCAAATTTCGAGAGTCTAACAATAGCTGCAATCTTTCCATTACGATTCTTTAATGTTTGCCTTCATTCAGTTATCAGGAATAGAATTCAATAAAAGTACCCTAAGGTATTAGTACCTATACTGTTCAAGATCTCTGCTAGAATCCCCAATTGATAAGTTATCCTCTCGACTCTCCACTCTCTTCTTCTTTTGAATTACTTAAACATCGCATTTACTAATACCAAGTTTAATTCCGATGTATTTCCTGCAGAGATAAAATGTGTATGCCAGTGAATCTATCTGACTCCCATTCTTGAACAGAAGATGACTAATGACGGGGCTATTTTCCTCAAGTGGGTAACCAATTCCACTCACCTGCAATGACAATGGTATCAAGGTCATGAGATAGAGAGACAGTCATTAATATTATAATTTATATTGAGTTAAAGAGCACTACGCTGACAAAGTGGCGCTACGGTACAAATATACGAATCCCAATATACACTACAGGCATTTCTTTAAAAAAACATCTTAAAATGAGATATTTTTGCATTTATTAAAGTAAATCAAAGTATCCAGAGCAAGTGCAAAGGCAATCTGCCTTGGTAGAAGCTCATAAAAGAGCATTTGCAGAGGTCTGTAACGTGATTGATCATATCATAATAAGAGAAATTAACTTTCATTACAAAGAGATTGCATTTACAGGGAACACCATTTGCAATGAAAACCTTAAGTCAAAATTGGAAACATGTATAAAATATAAACAAAAATTGGTTTTCTTGTCTTATTGACCAGCTTATAAACTAAATACTCTATCAGAAATAAGTCAGTGACAGTTATAACATCATCCAATAAGAAAATAGTAGAAACGCAGCAAGGAAACATCGTATTTCAACTTTTAGTCTTATCGCAAAAATTGCATAATAAATTAGACGTAATAAAACTCATTATCTACCCACTTGTCCCTATGCCTTATAACATAGAGCTTCCAGACAATTTTTTAACCACAACTAACAAATCAAAAAGGGTCCAATACATTGTCAAGGATATTGACAGTTGAATACGTCCAGAAAATTCAGAAAGTTGCTTAGTAATCGTGGATGGAAATGCAATCTTTTATTGTCTAAAAGAGATCTCAAATTTTATAGGAAATCTCAGAAGCTATTTTTAAAATGGCACCACAAAAGTTAAAGGACTGGAATGAAGAAAGAAGAGTGTTGGGGGAGGGAAAACGAGGTCCCAAGAGACTGGAAGAACTTTCGAATGATGCGAATGAGGAGCAACTTGTACAGATTTTACTCTCGACCTCGAGTAGCGAATCATTCTCAAAAAACAAAACAAAAAAAAACTAGAGAGCAATGAAGTGACTCTGATTTTTGAGGGCAGAGCTTATCATTTATTATGAAACAGGACTGCAACTTATGTACCAAAAGACTGTTTCACTATTCACCACACAAAAGGAAACAGGCTCAAGGGTACTATTATATTGTTTTTATTCAAAAGAAAAGGGATTCAAGTTTGTTAGACTCAGAAGTCCTGACTCTGATATTTTCTTTATTCTTCCTTTCTATGCACATAAACTGCGTGGACTTGAAGTGTTATTCAAAACAGGAAAGGGAAACAAAAAGCGTTGCATCAATATCAACAAAGCAGTTGATTCCCTAACACAAAACTTTTTCAACACTCTACTTGGCTTTCATGTATCCAATGGTTGTGACAGTATAAAGTGCTTTTAAGGGAAAAGGAAAGTTGAAGGCAATCAAAATTGTTGAAAAAAACAATCACATCTGGTACGTGATTATAAAATTAGGAGGGTCATGGAAAATACATGAAGGCATTTTAAGTTCCATTGAGAAATTTACATTTGTTTTCTATGGGACTAAGCAATTTAAAAGTGTCAATGAACTGAGATTCTTCATGTTGCAATCAAAATATGGTAGGCAAGATGGGACTTTTAATGCATCAGGAAACTTTGAGT
>CAHIKZ030000379.1:230000-390000 GCA_903632075.3 Acanthosepion pharaonis | reverse complement strand
GTTGTGGTACTTGAACAGGTGCAAATAATCACGAATCACTGTAATGTAGAGGTCTCAGATCCCTGAAGCAGATCCATCCCATGCCACATAAAGACACCACTTACCATTGGCATTATAAATCCCCCAGCAGCATCCGCGGTACCCTATTGGCAGCTGGGGATCATAGCTAGATGGAGTTCTTGCCACACACAAAGCCTTCCATCAACTCAAAATATTTCGAATCAGGACTCGTCCGACCACGTCACACTTTACCAGGATCTAATTAACGACGTCACTAGTCCAGCTGAGGCATTGTGTACGATTTTGTGGTGTTGACAGTGACAACCTGGCGGGTTTTTTGCTCCCACATCCCATGGAAGCGATCTTCTCACTTTGGCACAATGATACTTTAGTGAGTCATGTGTTTATTTTGAACTCGCTATAGCACTGGCGATCTGCGACATAAGACTTCCTCCACAGCAAGGCAATCTCATAAATCGCAGTCTCCTTCCTTCTCCTCTCTCTCTCCCTTTCACTCACTCACTCACTATTTCCATTCTGATTCTTTCCCCCACTCCCTCTCAAAATAGGATAACCCACTCCACTTTTCCAGCAGAGACAGTACAGTCGGTCTAAACGCCATCTCCCCAAGACATCTATGTTTGTCTTTTTTCTTTTTTCTTTTTCTTGTTGTCATTTCAACTTCAGCTTCTCTTGTTATTGATAATTCTATTGTTATTGTTGCGGTCACAGCTTTCGTCCTTCATGTTTTTGTTACTGTTGACATCTCGTTTACTCTTTTTGTCATTTGTTCTGATGGCTTTATAGTCAGCACAGGACAGCGATAATGGCGTTAATGACAAGAGGCAGAAAGTTTGATTTATATTTCTACTCTTCCTCATTTTTGTTTCTTTATTTTTTCGGCCTTCTCTCTTTCTGCTACGGTTATTTTCCCTTAATGCCAACCTTTTTAGCAATAGTATTTAAATCCTGTTCTAACTATGGAAATACAATGATCACACACACACACACACACACACACACACACATATATATATATATATATATATATATCAAAGTGTAGAAGAACGAAAGGTAGGATTACAGTGTTCAAACATTAATTTAAAAATAGTGCTCAATACATAAAGTAGAACCGCAAATATTTATTTATCTTATGCAGTGTTACATTAGAACATGCATATATCCACTACAAAAATGTACATTTTTGTTTCGACGTCAAAAAAGGGGAAAACCTTTTTTAGACGTCTCATCAGGTGGGGAATCACGGTGTTACTAACAATTTTTATTCAGAAGTACAGTTATCGAAGCAAATATTCCCCATTTCTGTTCTTTGGAAATTTTCATAAAATGTCTTCTAGAATTTACATGTAGAGATAGAAAGGATATATATATATATATATATATATATATATATATATATATATATATATATATATATATATATAGTTTATGAAAAAAACTAGGTAATCCGTATGGGTAAACCTAAGGATAATTTAATTTTCGTTAATTTACATATGTTTAATACGGCCCGTCAAAAATGTGTAAATTTTCTTTTCATTTTTTGTTTGGAAGTAAAGTCTGATGATCCGCAGTCCTTTAAAGGGCTGTGGTGAAATAATTTATTACATGGAACCTTATAGTGGTCTGTTTTTATTTAAATTATATATATATATATATATATATATATATATATATATATATATACGAGGTCAGATCAAAAAGTACCGGGGTTAGGTGCTATGAAAATAAAACTACAACACATATCAATCAGGTATTTAATCTCCTTTGAAGTGGTCCCCTTCTGAAGCCACACACTTTATCCAGCATCGTTTCAACTGATGAAAGAATTCCTGGAAGTCCTTTCTAGTGATAACGAGCATCTTCATTCTTGGTTGTCTAGGGTATGATTGATAAACTGTATCTGGTAGCAAGGTCTCCCGATCGGGAGATTGGAGAGTTTGAGGAGCGTGCAAACACCTTTTAACTGCTGTTGTTCACAGATCCACGCTGACCCGATTCTCTTACCATTAAGCCACAAGAATCCATGTTCAATTACACTATTTAAAAAATGTAAATACACACAAACACAATATAATATATATATATATATATATATATATATATATATATATATATATATATATATACGCACGCACATACCTGTCCTGGGTATGACGATAAATTACATCCGCGTCCTGGGTAAGATGATAAACTACGTCCAACAGCGAGGCCTCTGATCAGGAGGTTCTGAGGAGCATAGAACCGCCTCTTAATTGCTGGTGTTTCCATGCCCGCCCTGAACCGGGGTGGGAGCACCCGTTAGCGTCCCAGCTATGGGCAAATAGTTAACCACGAAACTGGGGTAAAAACACTATGAAAGTGTAAAAATAGGTTTTAATACCAGAAATACTTTGTAAAAAATTATTTCCAGCAATAAATTTTTGAAGAAAAAAAAATATTACCAGCTATACGATTTTGAGGAAAAAATGTTACCAGCAATACTTATTCGAAAAAAATTATTATCAGCAACGCATTTTTAAAAAAAATTATTACCAGAAATAGATTTTTGACAAAACAAAATATTACCAGCAATGAAAATTTTGTCTGGATTAAATAACCCATTGGAGTCGATATGCCGTAAAGCAAAACAAATATACACACTCTCTCTCTCACACACACACACACACACAAAAAAAAATTTTTTAAAAAAAAGTAATTCACCATCTCTCGACCTAGAATCTTCAACACACAGAAAAGCGCTTTTTGGGACTCATCAGCAGTGGGCATCCTCTACCGTCTCTGAGAATCGAACATGGACCGTTGCGATACGACGCGAGAATCATACCATTGGACCAGCATCGAAGAGGAAACTGAGTCACTACGCACAATATAGCGTAGCTTATCCTATTTCCGGTGGTTACACATATCCAAGCAGACAAAACTCACCCAGGAGCAACGATTTCCTTCACCGTCCCGTTCAGTCCATTGTATGATGCTCGCGTCGCATCGTAACGCTTCGGGTTCGATTCTCAGAGTCGGTTGAAGGTGCGCACTGCTGATGAATCTCAAAAAAGGAGGAAACGGTCGTCCAGTGCTTTTCTGCATGTGTGTGTGTGTGTGTGTTGAGGATTCTCTGTCTAGACATGATAAATTATTATGAAAATTATACAAATCCCCAAATTACTAATCAGTTATATAAACCTATGCTAGATCCAGCTTCTAATTCTATGGATTGAGCGGCTCGGGAAAGGAAGGCGTTGCTCTTGGAACCAGTCCTGTGGGTTATGTGTACATGGATGAGTATTACCAGCGGAAGTAGGATGAGCTGCGCTATATTGTGTCTAGTAATTTAGTTTCCTCTTTGCCACCATGGACCGCCAGCGCAATGGCGTGATGCTCGTGTCGTAGCGTAACGGTCCGGATTCGATTCTCAAAGTCGGAAGGGGATGCTCACTGCTGAAGAGTCCCAAAAAGGACGAAACGGTCGTCCAGTGCTTTTCTGCATGTGTGTGTGTTGAGGATTCTAGGTCTGGCGAGAGAGAAAAAAATTCTTTGCAGCAACCTTGTAACGTTGCATTAACAGAAAATTTATAATAAATTCCAGGAAGATATTAGAACGCACGTTCATCATCCGCCCTGTTCATACTCCTCTCCAGTCTTTTGAACAGGAGTAGATGTTTATCCTCTGTTTCCTGGTTAGGATTGCGTTTCCATTTCTTTCTAAAGTGTTTTATTCTCTTTCACTCTTTTGTAACCTAGAAAATGCTACTGAATGAGGAATAACCAAAATGGAGGCTGGAAATGAAATGGTAATTTTTATGACATCAACAAAATACAATACTCGCCAGCGACGTGAAGAAGGTAAACCACTGCTAGTAGTGAACTACATAGACAGCATATTACCCACACTTACATTAGTGTCCAACGTATTTATGAGGATTAGAACATACCGCTTAGTGTACGGTATATAACACACTCCCAGTAGCATTAATGGCATTATCTCCTTGCTTGAGATGAATCGATTTTTTTAAAAGATCTGAATTAGTGATTCTCAATTTAAAAAAATGAAATTTTATATCTTCTATACATGTTAAACAAAGAAAAACAATTTGTGACAACGTTGGGAATGAGCGGTGAGTTTGGGAGTCAGAAAAATAGGTGTTTGTAATGTTCAGTGCCGGCGCGTACTATCCCCGAACTCCCCGACAGAATGGGGCCCAAGCCTGATTAGAGGCCTTAGGCAGTGCTTTGTGACCCTCGAATCTTATCACCATTTGCATTTTTCCTACCTACATTTATATACGTTACAAATTAAGCTAAGCACAATTGATTATTAAAGTCAGCTGCTGTGTTAACGGTGATTGATGAAAGAGTCTATCAAGCTTTAGATAAAAATGGTAAACTCGAGCTGTTGCTTTGGATATCGTGGGCATTTAACAGGGTGTGGCATGCCAGTCTCCATCACAAGTTGAAAGGTAATGGTATTTCTGGACGAAATTTTGATCTGAATCAGTCTTTCTTCTCAAACGCGAAATGAAAGTTGTCTTGAACGGCCACTCCACTAGATAGATAGATAGATAGATAGATAGATAGATAGATAGATAGATAGATTATTTACATTATTCTGACTATTGTTCTCATCTTTGTCGCCATATTTATTACGTTTCGGCCGTTGTACGCTCCGGCCTTCTTCAGGTGGTTGGAATGTCGAACCGAACCCTTTATTTCGCTCACTGGTGGTAGACTGTTTTAGTTCTACGTGCCATGTTTTAATGGATGTCAGTTATCAGTTATCTCCTGTTAATTCCCCTCTCCAAGTTTTCCACTCACACTCTTTGGGCCCTGTCACTGGATCTAACCAACGCCTTTATCCACTGTGCCATATGTCATTAAGGATATCTGTGTATGAATTTCTGGGTATTATAAACCTAATGCCAATACCCGGTTAAGGCAGTGGAGAACTGTTTTAATAAATATGAGGACAAAGATGAGGACAATAGTCCGAATAATGTAAATAGTGAACATAATATCTCATCACAGAAATATAGGCAGATACTGATAGATAGATAGATAGATAGATAGATAGATAGATAGATAGATAGATAGATAGATAATGTATTATTTTAGATAGATAGATAGATAGATAGATAGATAGATAATGTATTATTTTAGATAGATAGATAGATAGATAGATAGATATAAATATTGACATATATATATATATATATATATATATATATATATATATATATATGTTAGATAGATAATGTATTTTTGAGATAGTTAGATAAACGGACTGATATATATATATATATATATATATATATATATATATATATATATATATATATATATTTAGATAGATAGATAAAGATAGATAGATAATGTATTATTTTAGATAGATAGATATAAATATTGACATATATATATATATATATATATATATATATATATATATATATTAGATAGATAATGTGTATTTTTGAGATAGATAGATAAACGGACTGATATATATATATATATATATATATATATATATATATATATATATATATATATATATATAGATATATAGATAGATAGATAGATATAGATAGATAGATAGATATAGATTGTTATATATATAAATATTCATAGATAGATAGATAGATAGATAGAAAATGTATAGGAAACTCATCCAATGAAAAGTATTATCCAGCTCAAACTTTCAAGCGAAACTTATACTTCAATTATTGCTAATTGACCTCGAAAGCGCGTCCTCTTTCTCTTTTGTCCAGATTCCCAGTGCGACACCAAACAAGCCAATGCTTATTTGTTTAAAAAGCAGGACATCAATAAAGAATAATCAGCATTCAGATGTTGTTTTTGTGGATGCGAATACAAAAGAATATCCTGATAAATCCTTTGACAGTGAATCAGTAAAACCCTTGACAGTGCTGGACTGGGGAGGCAGAACGCCAATCACCTGACGATGTCTTGTTATGAACTACAGTTGAACGGCAGACGATTTTAAACATCTTGCGTCCATTTCAATGTATTATAATAATGATAAAAAAACTGCCGGGTTTTTCAAGAAAGAAGTCGAAATTTAAACAAAAAAGTAGTAGTCAAAATCATTTTCTGGAAACATTGGCAAGATATGAACGGACTAAGATAGATAGATAGATAGATAGATAGATAGATAGATAGATAGATAGATAGATGAATGAATAGATATGAACAGATAAGAACAGATAGATAGATAGATAGATAGATGAATAGATAGATAGATAGATAGATAGATAGATGAATAGATAATGAATGAGGTCTATTACAGAAGTATAATGGATTGAGATAGATAGATAGATAGATAGATAGATAGATAGATAGATAGATAGATAGATAGATAGATAGATAGATAGATGGATATGAGCAGGCTTGGATATGAACATAGCGAGCCATTTAAAGAAAAAAATGAAAAAAATTGAAGCGTAAACACAAACGAAATTGTTTAAATCGTTTTCCTCAAACTAAAGTGTGTATATTTATTCAAAACGAAACACGCCAAATAAATAAATTGGGCAAAAAAAGAAAAGCAAACTGATGTCAAAAACTTTCAACCAGATCAAGTCTGTCACTTGTTAACAGGGGACGCTTTCTCTTCGACTTGCTAATTTACATTTAGTTAACATTCGTGCGTTTCGTTTCGATTCAGGAAAAATTCTTTCGTTTCGTCCTCGTTTTTTAATATATTTTACTTTCATTTCTTTTCTTTTCGTAATTTTGTTTTGCGTCATGTTTTTGTAAAAACATAAAAAAATATTTTGCCTCGTTCTCGTTTGTTTTGTTTTTCATTTTTATTCAACATTTTTCCCTCATATTTTCGAGAGCGCTCCGTGAAGAGCAGTTTGTATTTGTTCAAATATTTCTTTGTTTGCAGATTTGTTTAAATGCTAACTTTCGTTCTGCAACCGGCTTTGAAATCTTAATTGAAACTGGCAAATTAGATTGCCAGTAACCTTTAACCCTTTCACTACAAAAGATTATGCTTTTCAGAAATTCTTCTCCATATCAGACAGAAACATCTGTAACACCTTAAAGCTTTCATTTCGACCTTTCTTTTATCGACAAAAGTTTTAGAAGGTAATATTCATTTCAGTCGGCAGTAATTTTAACACACAGACACATACAGACAGACAGACATACATACATACCTATATATGTGCGGGTATGTGTGTATGTATGTTTATATAAAGTACTAAATATCCTTTATGTCTAACTAAACACATCGACCAGTAAATTATTGGAGGTTAATGTGTTTAAAGAGAGAAGATTTTGTAAATAAAGTGCTTATTATTGAAATAATAAATAAAATGGAACAACAATAGCTTACACTATTTTCCTTCTTCGGACTAGTGTCCTCATCTTTACCGTCACATCTGGATCAATCAACAAACACTTTTATCTACTGGACCATTAGTAATAAGATTAAGGAGAGTTGCTGACATGAAGTGGAAATATTATATTGAATCAATTGCTATGTCTACTGCAAGGAAAGTTGGTTTACTCTGTCTAACTAGACAATTTTTCTCGCCAGAAACTATCTTACACATTTATAAATCTACCATTCGTCTATACATCAAATATTGCTGTTACATCTGGTTTGGTTCTTCTGCTATATATTTAGAGATTCTTGATAAGATACAAATAAGAATCTGCAATGTTATTGGTCCTGACATGACACCACGGTTTCTTTCGCATTCCCATCGCTGTAACATAGCTTCCTCGTGTCTTTTCATAGTAATTGTTCTAATGAGCTTCGCTTTGGTACCTCGACTTTACGAAATTAAACGCAGTACTAAATCGGCTACAAGATCTCATCATTTAAACAACATTAATGGCTAGATGTAACCGTAAGTTCTATGTTAATCGTTTCTTCTCTCGTACTTGCTGCTTGTGGAACTCTCTTCCTGCTTTTTGCTTTCAAATCAACTTTCATCTTCAAAAATTTGAATGCAATGCCAATCGCTATCTTCTCACTTATTTCCCGTTCTTTTATTGTTCTCTCTCTTTGTTAATGTTTTCTTTGTTTCATATTCTCTTGCATCTTACTGGCTTTGTTGACTTGCCTTCCATAAACTGAATAATACATATATATATGTGTGTGTGTGTGTGTGTGTGTGTGTGTGTGTGTGTGTGTGTGTGTGTGTGTGTGTTTGTCTGTGTCTGTATAGATTTAATAGCCCGGTTAAATAAAATTTGAGGAATAAAAAGCCAAGAGGATGATAAAAATATTAGCAATAAGATTGATGATATTTATTATATATTAGCTTTTTGACTAAATTGAATCACGAAGAGAAAGATTTTGAAGTCGGAATTTTCGTACACGCCGTGTCCTTTTTCAACGATACTAGGAATAAAGAAAGAAGTGGGGCTTACTCATCCGAGGAATGTTGTTGTTGGATCGGAGTTTAAATATATTTTCCAAATAAACCACACATTGAGGAGTTAAACAGGGATTTGGGTTTGCTCAGAGGATATAATTTCCCGAGGGAGACCTCGAACCAATAACAACGATATCGTTCAGAAGAGAAAGTTCCACTTGGTAGTTACTTACTCGAATTGTTGAAAAAGAACAGAGACGTGACCGAAAAATTCGACTTTGAAATCTTACTTTTTGTGCTTCAGTTTAGTCAAAAGCCTAATATATACAGGGTACGATGGATAAATTGTCGTCTAAATTGCGCAAAAATGAAAATAACACTGATATCTCATTTTAACAGATATATTTACCAAAATTACAGAAAAATATTTTGAAATATTAAAGAGTAAATTTATTCAATAAAATCTTCCTTGGCTTCAACCACGTCCTCCAAACAACTTCGGAATCTCCTGCAACTCTTCTAGACGGTTTCTTTGTTTAAGTTGGTGAATGCTGCCATAATCCTTGCCTTCAGTTCATCTTTGGTGTTACAAAGAGTTTTGCTGGTCTCTCGCTCAACTGTGCCTCAAGCATAATAATCAAGTACGTTGCAGTCTGGAGAGGTAGGTGGCCAGATGTAACGGGTGATGTGACCGCAGAAATTGTCTGACAGCCATGGCTGGGTTCTCCTGCTTGTGTGGCATGATGCAGAGTCTTGTTGCCTGAAATAGTGCCTTCCATCAGCCACTCTCACGGCACTTAATGTAGACCTCCGTCTTGAGTCTGATACCCTATGGGAAGATGAATGGAGACATAATGTCGCAATCACTAGTGATCACTTCAAACACCTATAGACCTTATCCAACTCTCTCTGAATACTATGCACTGTCCTCAGAATGACACCCAAACACTCTGAAATATTTGTATTGGAACTTCCAGCACGAATGCCAAGCAGTACGGTATGCCGTTTCCAATTTCCTGGCGGAGTGAATTGCATCATGGCGCTCTTTTTCTCACAGACGATATCTAACTGACCCTACTATACTGTGCAGTCAACAAACAACGCGCATGCGCGAAATTAAAAATTTACAATATGCCCATCGCACCTTTTAATAAATATCATCAATCTTATTGCCAAATATTATTATCTTTTTGTTGGTTTTTATTCCTCAAATTTTATTAACCGGCCTGTTAAATTTACATATTATAAGAAGCACACGTGGACCATCTTTTGTTTTAACTATATACATATACACACATATATACATATATATATATATATATATATATATATATATATATATATAGAGAGAGAGAGAGAGAGAGAGAAAAAGACTAATATATATATACATATATATATATATATATATAAAGAGAGAGAAAAGTGAGAGAAAGAGTGAAAGTGAAAGAGAGAGTGATAGAGGGATAGACTGGCAAAATGAGAAAAAGTAGATTAACATATATAGGGAGAGTGAGAGAGAGAGGGGAGATAGAGAGTGAAAGACTAATATATATATATATATATATATAGAGAGAGAGAGAGAGAGAGTGAGAGAAAGTGAGAGAGAGAGTGAAAATGAAAGAGAGTGATAAGGGATAGACTGACTGACAGAATGAGAAAGGTAGACTAATATATATATATAGAGAGAGAGAGAGGGAGAACGTAGAAGAGAGAGTGAGAAAGAAAATGAGAAGGTGAGAGAGATGTCAAAAGTAAAGAGACATCCCCATTTCCACCTTTCCAATCTCATGAATTGCCAATGCCCTACGATTATCAAACTAATAACTTTTCTTTGTTTAGCGAATTGATATTCTTGCTCGGAATAGAAATACAATAGGGTCAGTAGAATTGTCACGTTTTAAGGGGCATAAGTGAGGGAATAGTCAGGATGAGGACTTTGCGCAGAATTGCTGAAAAACCTTAATATCCATCTTGCTCCCTTGAATAGGGTCAGCACTAACTTTAGATATGAAAGAAATCTATTTGCATCACCACGTTTTGTGCGACTTAGTACCTCAGATAAATGTCTGTTTAGGTATCAGTAGAGAGCAACCCAGGTGTGAAGGCTTTCGATATCACAACATCTATAGATGTGAGTCACAGAACAGCTGTACGGTATTTCCATAGCACTGGATATCAAGAGAATGCTGCTAGGCGCAATCCTTTACTCTCCTCAGCCAATATTAAGAAAAGAAGGCAGTAGCCTAATAACATGTCCAAGAAGTTTTCAGACATTTGACAAGGTATAATCTTCTCGGATTAATTATCTTTTTCCTATCTCCCAATGGACGTATCTGGATCTGAAAAAAGCCAAGTCAAGGGTCTTTCAAGAACCATCTGCAGCCAAATGACAAGCACGGTGAGTTTTTTTTTCTGTCTGAAGTTCTTGGATGAGAATTTATCATTATCGTTGTGTCCTACGGTTTTCTTCACGTGTATAATTCTGGGTAATCTGGATTGATATTGATGTAGGCCGGAGAACAAAACGGTCGAAACGTGATAGCAACAACAAAGATTTGGACAATATTCTGGACGTAAATAGTGTAAATAGTGGTGTGTTTTTTATGGTGGCCTGGGGATCAATTTCGATTACTGGTCTCTCGACCTTGGGAGAATGTACGGGCAATATCAATGCTGCAAGATGTATTTCGCTCGTTCAAGATCTTCTCCCTATCTCTTCTAATCATCATATATCCAAGGATATCATATATTTCATGCCATGCTGAATTAGGGAGGTTGATTTTTGACATTCTTTTGGAAAATCAACATTGTACTCTATGGGTAAGCTGGGGTTTCATGTGATAAGTACTGACACCAAAAATTAGATTCATAGCTCTTATCAACTTTCGAGAATTTAATTTTAAAGATCGTCTGACAAAATGTACAGAAATACCTAATTTCCACAGGTTTTTGCATACAAACTTTACTATTTCAAGAATAAATACAAATAAAATTGTTATATTTCGTATCAGATTCATTGAATGGAAAATATATTCAAACCAAAATTCTAATTATAAATCACCACAAACAAAATATGCCATTTTTTACTGTATTTCATAAGTAAAAGTTGTGTAAAAAAAGATTTCCAAAAAAAAAAAAACCTGTTCAATGAATAAGATTTGTTAGATCATTTGATAGATCATAATTAATAAAAACAAAAAATAGACAAAAATATATATGATACGATTTGGAAAAATATTTTTTGTGTCATTATTTATCATGTCAAACCTCAACTTTCAAGTTAAGTGCAATCTCACGGTTCCAAAATCGGCCCACCCTAATGCTGCATGGCCGGGGCCAAATTGCTTTGAAGCTTTACCTATAAACAAGTCATTCACTATAAATGATCCCTATTTAATATGTCTGGGCCTTATTAGAAGAGACGGGTAAAAGCTGATACGCGTGATAAATTGCGTCAACTTTTGCATTCAACTTAGATAGAAATTGCCTGATTGAACATTACAGGGCTTGTCGCTCTTATGCCTGACAGAGTGAAGGCGCACAAAGGCGCTAAGGCAGCGTCGGCGAATTTTTAATGGATGCATTCAGTAAATAAACAATGTTCCTCAAAACTCTACTTTGTTGATTATCTTTGTTTTGATTTTTACTTTTTGTTTTGTTCTTAATTATTTCACCTCAGGCCGTCGGAAAATTCTGCAGAAATTTACAAGAGATTAGTATATGCTTACGAAAAGTATATCTTTCATGAAAAAAAAAAGTAAGTTTGTCGGACAGTAGAGGTAATGACAATCATTAAGAAAAAGGTGAAAATGACTTTAGTGACAGGCTCCAAAGTGGCAGGCTATCTGCTATTGTGAATGCAGATAACGCCAAACAGGATTTCGCTCTCATTACAGATGACAGAATGTCTACTGTTATTTTTGTGAAGGCATTGAAGTTCATCAGTATGACAGTTACAGTAGATGAGTAATGCCATGCCGTAAAAATGACCTGAGAGAAAAGAGGTTCTAGTTTCTAGGCAAGTCAGTGATCGGATATGAACCGTATTCACTATGCCTGAGCCTTATTAGATAAAACACTACATAAAATAAAAACGAGTGAAACCTGCTTACTGTTAAGAAATAATTCAACTTTTGCATTCAACTACCTAAAACGAAATGACCTTCTTTTAATTGTCTTAGAGAACCTTTTTCTGCATGGCTGATGCCAACCTTCAGGAAAATGACTCATTGCACCTTCTCGGATTAACGTTTTCAGTAGTCATGAAGTGGAAAGATTATATTGAATCAATTACTAAACTGCTACAAAGAAAACTGTTTCGATGTCTCGCGATAGACAATTTTTTCACGCTAGAATCTATCTTAGATATTTTATTTCTATCATTTTCTCATGTTTTAAATATTGCTTGTACGTCTGCCCTGGTCTGGTGCTTCTGCTAAATAGTTAGAAATTTTTGATAAAATCCAAAGAAGAATCTGCAATTTTATTGATCCTGACCTGGGATCTCGGTTTCAGTCACTTTCCCAACGTCGTAACGTAGCTTACCTGTGCCTTTTCTATAAATACATTCTGATTAACTTTCCTCTGCGGTACCTAGATTTTACGAATTTAAGCGTAGAACTAGATTGGCGGTAAAGTCTCATCGATTTACTCTTGACATGACAAGATATAACCGTAAGATCTATGCTAACGGTTTCTTCTGTCGTACTTCTCATTTGTGGAACTCTCTTCGCTTCTTGTTTCCCAGTCAAGTTTGATCTTCAAAAATATAAATGCAATGTCAATCATTATCGTCTGTCTTCTTAATTCCTAATGTTTTATTATTGTTCCTCCTCATTAATAAAATTTTTTTGTTTAGTTTTGTTTTGTTTTTTTCATATTCTCTAAATATCATATTGTTTTGTTTTTTTCATATTCTCTAAATTTCATATTGTTTTTTTTTCATATACTCTAAATTTCATATTGTTCTGTTTTTTACATATTTTCTAAATTTCATATTGTTTTTTTTTCATGTTCTCTAAATTTCATATTGTTTTGTGTTTTTTACATATTCTCTAAATTTCATATTGTTCTGTTTTTTACATATTCTCTAAATTTCATATTGTTTTTTTCATATTCTCTAAATTTCATATTGTTTTGTTTTTACGTATTCTCTAAATTTCATATTGTTTTGTTTTTTTCATATACTCTAAATTTCATATTGTTTTGTTTTTTCATATTCTCTAAATTTCATATTGTTTTGTTTTTTTCATATTCTCTAAATTTCATATTTTTTTTGTTTTTTTTCATATTCTCTAAATTTCATATTGTTTTGTTTTTTTCATATTCTCTAAATTTCATATTGTTTTGTTTTTTTTTCATAATATCTAAATTTCACATTGTTTTGTTTTTTTCATATTCTCTAAATTTCATATTCATATTTCATATTCTCTGCATTTCGTGTTTTCGAGATAAAAGAAAGAAATAAATAAGGAACACTAACTTGTAGGTAAGTAATGAAATAGAAGATTTACTACACAAAGGTACACTTAAGTTTTGATCTAATGCGGTATTTATCCGAGCTCCCCACAGAGCGGGATGTGGCACAAGGCTAGACGAGACTCCGACCTTCGGCATAGCCTCGTCTGGGTTCCTCTCCTCCCGAAAACAGAGAGATCGACAAGCACCAAGAGCTTAGCGCACGGCTGAGACTTAATGCTGTCTCGGTATTTACCTGAGCTCCCCACAAAGCGGGATGTGGCACAAGGCCGGTTTAACGTAGGTTTTTCCGATACCGTAGGCCTGGGCAAAAATTCACCGTGGACTTCGTAATAACGGTGTCAGGTTTGGCTACCACTCCAGACGAGACTCTGACCTTCGGCGTAGCATCGTCTGGGTTCCTTTCCGCTCGAATGCTAACTTTGCTCAACTCCGCTTAACTCCGGTTATTTACATAAACGGACGATTACATTCATTTATGTCCTATGACACCAACACCACAGTAACCCTTTACGTCTTAGTGGCTTTATTGACTTGTTTTGGGTGAAATTATATATATATATATATATATATATATATATATATATATATATATATATATATTTCAAGTATGTGGTGCAGTTCAATTTACATTACATGAATTTTCCATGAAATTCCAGTTGCATAAGATGTCTGTATGAACAGACGAAAGCTTGTAAAAAACAAAAAAAGACCTTATGCAACTGGAATTTATAAACAGGGATCATAACATTTATATACAGGTTCAGGGGTTAGTGTACTTCATTAAATTTGTTTGCAAAGATTTATTCTCACCATTTAAATCATTAACTTCTATATCTGTTTTTTGTATGAATGATTCATGTAATATATATATATATATATATATATATTTATATATATATATATATATTAAGACATTTTCAAGAACGTATAAACATAAAAAATGTCTTAATATATATAAATATATATATATATATATATATATATATACTACATCTAATAATAATATAATACAATTGAAATACAACTGCAAAGATAACTAGAATTTAATGTACGGCTCTGAGTCGTGGGTAACCTACCCTCACCGCCTACGAGAATTTAATGTACGGCTCTGAGTCGTGGGTAACCTACCCTCACCGCCTACGAGAATTTAATGTACGGCTCTGAGTCGTGGGTAAAATACCTCACCGCCTACGAGAATTTAATGTACGGCTCTGAGTCGTGGGTAACCTACCCTCACCGCCTACGAGAATTTAATGTACGGCTCTGAGTCGTGGGTAACCTACCCTCACCGCCTACGAGAATTTAATGTACGGCTCTGAGTCGTGGGTAACCTACCACTACTACCTACGACTCCTTGAGCGCTTCCATCAGCGTCACCAACGTTGAGGACCTAGAACAGGCGGAAATCACCAGCATTGAGGCCATGTTGCTGAAGTCACAGCTACGCTGGGCAGTACGCGTCTCCAGAATGGAGGACCATCGCCTGACCAAGATAGACCTGTACGGCGTACTCTTCACTGGCCAACGTGATAGAGGGGCACCAAAGAAGCGTTTAAGGACTCCCTCAAGCACCTCGGTACTTGCCACATTGACCATCGCCAATGGTCAACACTTGCTGCTGACCATCAAGCCTGGCGCCGCACCGTCCACTACGACGTCTTCACATTTGGGGACTCTCGCAGAGCAAACATGGAGAAAAACCGCGGGAGGAAGGATCGGGAAGCCTCAGCAGCCATAATAGATCAGACCGCTAATTGCAGTGGCTGCGGCCGGACTTGTCTGTCCCGCACCAGCCTAGTCGGTTATCAGCGTGCCTGCAGTCGACGTGGACAACCCACTCCATATGTAGTTTTAGGTCAGAAGAATTCATTGATTGACATATAGGAGGACTGATATTACATAGCAGTGCAGCAATATTTTCTTTGCTTCTAACATTTGCTTTCCTGTTTCGTAATCCTTTGCTTAGCTTTTGAAAGGCATCTTTTGCTATTCGAATGTGCCTTCGGTTTTCAGTGTCACAATTTCCGTCATCTGTTAAAACACTTTCCAGATATTTCAACTTCTTTACTTGTTTGATTTTGCCATCTCCAATTTCTAGCTCGCATCTTGGGCCCTTCTGAAAAGTCACCTCTCTATCTGTATGTCCACCTGAAGAAGTCCGTAGATTTATATCGACTGAAACGTTGCAGTAACAATAAAAGTCAAAATAAAATAACCTGGACAAAGCTTAAAATGAAATCCAGAAATTACTGAAGGTAACAAAATTTAAGCGACTAGTTAGAAAATGTAAAATATTTATTGTTTTACAATGAAGTCTTTGGTCTGGCCGTTCCTTGTTTTGTCATAGGAGTTTTTCTTTTTCTTTTCTTTTCTTTTCTTTTCTTTTGATAATTTTTTTTTTCATCTTTTATAATAAAATCTGGTTAATGAAAATTCGTCTACAAAGTTCATCGTGTGTTGATTTTCCAAAAGCAATTATTATGTGTTTCTTTTATTCTTCTTCACCGTCATTATTTTTGTTTTCATTATTATCCTCACTGGCGTCTTTGTAGCTACTACTATGACTACTACTATTACTACTGCTACTACTATTGTTATTATTATTATTATCATTATTATTATTATTATTGCTGAAGCTGAGATCATTGCCTGTGTTATTTATTCAAATGCTTTTAAATTGAATGCACGACTTGACGTATTTCAGCTTTCTACCTTCAAAATCGTTTAACTTTGCGATGTTGTTTGCTTCTCCCCCCTCCATTGTTTAAACCTCATCGCTTCGTTCCGTTTTCCAAACACAAATTCCATTATCTGTTTTTCGTGAAACCTCGCTAACTGAACGTACAATTTCAGCGTAATTTAAAACTCAATTTCTTTGGGTTTTTTTTCTTTTTTGTTTGTTGGTTTCGCCGTTAGAAACGCGTCTTTTTGCTTTTTTCATTAATGCCACTTTTTTTTTTCTATTTCTTTTGAAGAGAAATTGTTTCGTACAAAGGTATTTCAGAAAATGATTTCGATTTTGTTTTGTACAAGATTTATACAATTTTATCCGAAAAGTATTACAAAGATTCGATAAATATGAAAAGAAAGAATAAAAAAGGGTGGGAAGTATTTGAAATCCAGAAACAAAAAAAGAGTAGAAATTTTAAGGTAATTTTTAATTAAACGTGTATTACTTTGAAATTTTATACAATATTTTCCTTCTGAAATATAAAAAACAAGATAGATTGAATTTTTATAAAAGATTAAATATAATTTCGAAAAAAAAAATTAAAGCAAAAATGGGTTATTTGAAGGGAAAATCCTGAAGAGATTGTATTTAATGACAAAACACAATTAACGGGAGTAAATCTGGCCGATATTAAATTAAAAATCCAACCGTAAAAGAGATTCGTGAACCGTAAAACAAAAGAATAAAACAATTAAAATCCGACTGACACTATTTTATTAATCCATCCAATATTACAATACCCGGATGCTGTTTATTTTTCTGCTGATATCTCGATAATCAAAATGTCTAATCCGCTTTTTCTTCCTAAGATAATCCTTGGAAATTTATCGTAAATCTTTTAATCTCAAGGTGACAACAAACACTAATATTTTTTTGTCACAGTGAGGTTAACCCTGTACAAGTTCCAGGGGCCACTCGAGGTAGAGGGTTACAGCAGATTCTGAAAAGTCACCTCTCTATCTTCATACGGAAGGTCCGCCTGAAGAAGTCCGTAGAATGTATCGACTGAAACGTTGTAGTAACAATAAAAATCAAAGTAAAATAAAACCTGGACAACGCTTGGAATAAATCCAGAAATTCCTGAAGGTAACAAATTTTAAGCGAGCAGTCAGAAAATGTTTATGCGGATATATGGGGAAGATAACGGTTAACCCTAGATTAGAACAGGTTAAGATTGGAGTGATCGGGAAAACATCCTCTCGGGAGTCGGTTCCATAGAGCAGTTCTTCTCGGAAAGAAACTACACGAGTGGTACTTTCTTGTAACCAATGGAATACCGAGAGAATGAGAGCGGTTCACTACAATGTGGGTAGCATGGCGAATCAAAGCCGTGAAGGTTAGAACTGGTGCAACTAAAAAATGTTGTTCGTCTGAGCAGTTTCCATGGAAGTAACGATAGAGCAGTGAGAGACTTGTGTCTTCTCGTCTGTGAGGGAAAAGTGAATTATAAAGTGATTTGGTACTCGACAGTTACTGGCGCTTCCTTTTAGATGTGACAAACCTTGTGTATTTTTCCTACAGAAATGAAGTTGCTATTTTTGTACAAGAAACTCCAGAGTCAAAGCCATTTGAATTGTCACATATTTTTACTAAGTACCGCCACAGACTTTCTAAAAAAAATGAAAAAAAAATCATTTTAAATAATTTAAATGCATTCTTTTAAGTTAAATTTTGGTTTCATTTATAAGATAATAGCCTAAATCTAATTCGGATGTCTCAGGAACATCCTCAATATCAGGTGACTGGAAGTCGTCTCCAACGACCAACTGTGGGACAGGACAGGACCAGACAAGCCCCAATCGAGATTGACATCAAGAAATGGAAATGGGGATGGATCGGTCACACACTCAGCAATTCTGCTTTTAGTATCACCAGGACTTGACTGGAAACAACAAGGGAGGCGAAGAATGGGTCCAAAACAGACTTAGCGCAGAAGTATTGACGCAGAAGTGAAGACAGCCGACACGACATGTGCCGAGCTGAAGAGGATCGTCCAGAATCGCATCCGTTGGAGAGGTGTTGTTGTGGCAATATGTTCCCCAAGGAATCAAGAGGCATAAAAACTAATAATTCGGATTAGAAGAAAAAAGAATTTCCGTATATAAATAAAATTCTTTCTTTCTATGTGCCGTGTCCTTTCAGGACGTAGGCGATCATGGCTCTCCACCTCTTCCTCTATCCCTTGCAGCTCTCAACAGGTTCCTTCCCTTTGCTATCCCCCAGACCACGTTCTGTCATCCACTTGCTAGTTATGTCATGCATTGTTTTTCCTTGTCTCTCTTTGCCTCTAATCGGCCCTCCTTCCTCATTATGTCCCAGAAACGTCAGCTGCCTCTTTCTGATGTTAAGTATAAGCCCCCTCCTTGTTTGCATCCCCTCTAAGCCCTCATCGTTGTTCGCACGCTCGGTCCATGATATCCTTAGCATCCTTTTGTAGAACCACATCACTGTCACCTCGAGTCTCTTCTTCATCATTGAGGAAATCGTCCAACATTCGCTGTCATAAAGTAGGAAACATGTCACGTAACAGTTCAGTATTCTTTTCTTCGTTACCAAAGAAATCCTCCTGTCTCGCAGAACTCTGTCCAGTTTTTGGAATGCCTCCTTGGCCATCCCAGTACGTCTACGGATCTCAGTGTCGCATTTACCGTCCTCTGTCAGAACGCTTCCCAGATATTTAAACTGCTTGATTCTAGTGTTCCCGACCTGCAAATCACATTTCGGGCTCATCATTTTACTGATGACCATGCATTCTGTTTTCTTGTAGTTTATACTTAGTCCCTTCTTCACACTCTCCGTCGCTACTTTCTGTAGAAGATTTTGTAATTTCTTTTCCGTGTCATCTATCAGTACTGTGTCGTCTGCGTATCTTTAGTTGTTAAGATTATGGCTGCCAATGCTAAATTCCGGTAGGGTTTCCAATTCTCTCAGGATTGCTGCATAGGTTGAACAGGTCGGGTGAGAAGACGCATCCTTGCCTTACGCCTCTTTCTATTTTTGTATATTCGCTGAGCTCATTCTCTATGCGCATGCATGCTGTTTGCTGCCAATATAGGTTCTTCATTATTCTGATATCTTTCCCGAATATATCAATAATACTGAGCAGTGCCAGCAAACATTTTTAAACCATTAGCACGTTCATTCATTACTTAGTGAAGCTCCATTAGAAACGAAAAATGTAAACAAAAAATTTAAATAACTTTTCGAAATCCAGTATTTGTCCTAGAGATGTATTTCGAAATCAGTTAGTAAATTTAAGACTTAATTAACTGGATTTTGTCAACGAAATGCTTACTTTTTGCATAAATCACAATGAAAATAGCGTTAATTTACGCATGGTAGCCAGTGAGGTTAGAGGTCACCAACTATAAATATTTATTTCAATCCCGCTTTTAAAACGCGCGCGAAAAAATTAAAGAAAAATTAAAAGAAATACGGAACACCAGCAGCGTAATAATCAAGATATTGATATTTATGTAGCCAATAGTTTAAGAATATATATTTTTATTCTATATGGTTTTATGATACTTAGTAGAATGATCAATTTTATTTTTATACTACATTAGATGTATATTTTTTTTTAGTTTTGAGTTTAATTTTTGTTGTTTTTTTTTTATTTTCTTATCTATTTGATATTAGAAAATATCTAACTGTACCCAATGTGTTTTTTTTTTAATTATTATGGATTTAGAATTTATTGAATTATCATGTATTGTATTGTATTAGTCTTCTGATAGTGAAGAGTAATCGACGGCAGTCATTCAAAATTATTTTCTTTTTTGAGCATCCATACAAAAATAACCAAAAAGTTGCTAAAATGAAAAAAAAAAATTTGAAAAATGTTTTTAAAATTTTCACACTCGAAAATGGCATTAAACTTAACATTAAACATTTTTTTGAATCTTCAAACATGTTTTTATTTGATAACAAAAACTTTTGTAACGAACAACAAACGAAATGAATTTCAAAATCGCACTGAAAAATTACAAGTGATTTTTAAAAATAAAAAAAAAATTATAAAAAATATTAAAGAGATTTTTCTCTCCAATCTGAAAGAAAATAATGTGTTTTATTAAATTATGCAAGTACTAAATTTAAAAAAATTACTTTTTTGTGTTTTATTGAATTATTTTTTGATAATGTTCGGTATAAATTTTAGGTATTTGATATTGTATAAATTATTTACTGAAATAACACCTTCATTTTTTTTCTTTATATAAATGTAAAAAAATTAAAAATTACACAAGAGATATTTAAAAGGTAGTAGTGAAACATAGCCCAAAAATATTTCCCAAAGTTTTCCAATAAAATAAACAATTCAGTATAGAGTTTATTCATTATTAAATAATTATTGAATATATTGTTTAAATCGGATAACTTCTCGCCTGTGGCTCTCCCTTCCGATTTCTTGCTTCCCTTCTAACTACAATCTTCAAAAACTTAAATGCAACGTTAAATTCAATACAATCTTTCTAAAGATTTGCTACTACTGATGCTTATATATATATATATATATATATATATATATATATATATATATATATATAGCATTTAACATTATCTTGCGTATTAAAAATTAACACACACAAAAAATGAAACTTTTTTCAACACGCACAGATATAAATATAAACTATTTGATATTTGGGTAAATATACTTACCCAAAAACTTTAATTATATATATATATATATATATATATATATATATATATATATATATATATATATATTCCTTCCAGTAGCTCGTATGCACAAGTTTGTCGTTGCTTGAAATCTTCCATGTAAACAAAACAGACTATCATTGTTGCTATGTCCGTGTATTGTTTAATTTATTGTGATTTACTTGTCATATCTGATGATGGCTTATGTAAGCCGAAAGCTTAGATAGTATTAAGAAACATGTATAATTATGGTGATTTTCTTTCGTCTTTCAATGACCAATGACAATGTTATTAAGCTTATCAGACGATATGAAGGGAACTTGCTAAAAATAGACAAAACTTTCTATATTATTTAAAGAAACATGCATTAATATATATATATACATACATACATATATATATATATATATATATATATATATATATATATAGTGTGTATTGGGGCAGCAGATCCTTATTCAAACATATATTGTTAAATATAACAGACAACGAATGTCTATTATGTTTGATCCTCGGCCGTTATAAGTATATAGTTGCTTTAATTTTGGGAGAAAATAAAGGCAAAAACTGTCGAATATTTGGATATTTTTTATTATGCTGTTCCTTGATCTAAGCTTTTGGCTCACATGCCATAGTCAGAGTGGTTATATGGACATTTCAACAAAGATATTCACCATCAAAGATGATATCCTGTTATGTCTAATAATAAATAAGCCTACTACATATATTGGTTTTACTACAACCACTCTCTCCCGTAGACTTACCTCTCATCTTTCTGGATCTTAGTTCTATTAAACAACATTTCTTAGAAAAATATAGCCATGTACATAATATTAGACAGATATTAGTTTATAACACAACAATACTCACACATGCACACTGTAAAATAACCTTAAGATATTGGAAGCATTCTACCTCAAAACAAAGCAACCCACACTCAACAAAATTACATTTCAAACTAGTCAAAACACATTACAATGCATCTAGACATATGGTTCTGTTGTTAATATTTCATTCTCTCACATTGTACGACGTCATAGAACCGCATCACGAATTTACGAACTGCGTCTGCTATTCCGTGACCGTTATCGGCGCATATGAAACTTCTATGCAAACATAACAGAATTACATATTTCAATTAAATTTCTAAATTTTATAAACTCCATGTTTCGTTCAATTTTGCAGACAAATCAGTGAAATTTGAATAAGCTGATTTGTTTAGAAAAATACTTTGACAAAACCCTACTTTGTGGTTTTTACTAGTAAAGCCAACTGTACTTTGTATCCCTTTACCTGTTTGCACATCACCCCCAAATTTGGTTTCGATCGGTCAATGTGTGGCTATTTTATAGGGTGTGGCGCCCGGATGGACTAATGGAAGTCACAGAATTATATATATATATATATATATATATATATATATATATATATATATATATATATATATAAATGGGACAAAGTCCGACAATTAGTTTAAGACATTTTTTATGTTTATACATTCTTTTTATAGATACTAATATTTTAAGTAAATGCTCTGTTTCTAATAAACAGTGTTAAACAACATTTATCGGCCTGAATGTCCGAGAAATTTTCACAAAAAATATTCGTCCTCCGACAGGATTCAAACCTGTATCCTATACGGAACCGTCATTTGCTAACTGAGCGCTCCTTCGTGGCCAAATCGGTAAAGACACGTCAAGCTAAATGACGGTTCCGTATAGGATACAGGTTCGAATCCTGTCGGAGGATGAATATTTTCTGTGAAAATATTTTCAGGAAAGCATCTTCTCTTCACAGCGTCTTCCCCAAAACAGTCCTCTATATAGATTGGACTTCACTGGGCCGTTAAGGGTCATATGACTGCTCAAACGCGGTGCGTACTAACTGGGAAAGAGAAAGTGAAAACTTAATGCAACACGCAGAATTGTCACCAGGTCTGTGATATAACTGCATAGAATAACACACAAATAACAAAATATATCATCATCATCAACAACATCATCAACAACATCATCATTGGTAATGTATACCAAGTGATTTTTCCTGTAAGTGGAACGAGCCAACACCAGAGGTGTTGATTCGTAGATGATAGGCCCTTATTTATTTATTTTTGATGGATTCTTTATTAGTATAAATAAAGTATTAAAACATTAAAATATATTCAGAAGATAAGAGAATTAAAAATAAAACAAATATTACTGACATTGGCACAATTTTTTTCTTTGTCTCTTTCATTGGGTCCAAAAGTCTAAGATGAGGAATTACAATTATTATAAACCGAATTATTCGAAATGTTTTCAGTTGTCATTTACTTTTGTTCTTTGCTTTTGCCTTAATTTCTTAAACGTGAAAGGAAATTAGCCTCTGATAATCTCACCAGTAGACATAGCGTAGAATTAAGTATCATGTGATGCGGAAAGTACAGATTTTGGCTTTAAGCGAAAATTATACGACCCGATTGTCTCACGAAACAATAGTCTGGTGAATATAAACATTGGTTAGGACGCCTCGAGACGGTGTAATGGTTAGCAAGCTTGTCTCGCTAAAACAATTACGACTGAGTAATGAGTTTAATCCTCGCTGGGTCCTTCCTACTTTCGGCTTTGTGCCACATCTAAGCTACGCTTAGAAAATCAAATTGGGGCGCTTTGAGGTGGTGTAATGGTTATCAAGCTTGCCTCACTAGAGCAATTACGACAGAGTAGTGAGTTCAATCCTCATTGGGTGTCCCATACTTTCGGCCTTCTGCCACATCTAAGCTACGCTTGGAAAATCACTATAAGCATTGGCTCTGCATTTCAGTTGAGCTGGTTTTCAATTCAATCTGTTCGTCTTAAAAGCGATCGCACAAAAGTAGCATGCCAGGGACGATTAGACGAACTAAGAAAATGAAAAATGTACAATATTTTATTAATATGAGATATCCCCTAGCAGGTGTAGAGGATTGGAAATAGTTTACTCGATACTAATTTAGCGTATGGTCTACCGCAGTTTCCATAGTCTACGCTGTGAAATGACCTTCAGCGTGTGGTCTACATTTCATGGTATGATTATTTTTTTTTTTAACTG
The DNA here is from genome assembly GCA_903632075.3 of Acanthosepion pharaonis. Taxonomy (NCBI): domain Eukaryota; kingdom Metazoa; phylum Mollusca; class Cephalopoda; order Sepiida; family Sepiidae; genus Acanthosepion; species Acanthosepion pharaonis. The sequence goes on along the minus strand of CAHIKZ030000379.1, from coordinate 365,697 downwards.
TGTTTAACTTTTTCTACCCTTTTGATCTGAGTGCTCCTGACTGGTAAATATAAAATGACAAAAGAAGGATTTTAAAGAAAATATGAGGCGTTAATAGTGAGTTTTTTTTTCCAGTCACACATCGATCACATTTACTGGAAAGTACTGTGAAAACATGAAGCAGAGTTGCTTTTCGCATTTCTAAATTTTCTACGAAGTATGAATCATTAATTAAAGGATTTAAATATAAATTCTTAGTATCATTTCTGTAGCACCAATGAATTCCATCATGATGGCTATTAACCCTAGGACACTAACCATCAATTAAAGTTACACCACTACTAACCATGGGTGTATCATACCCGATTTTGAAAATATCAAAAAAAAAATATTAAATATAAATCTTTATTTGAAATATTTTACATGCAGGCACTTCAAACTTTTTACTTTGAGGTAACATTAATAGAAACTGAAAAACATATTATTTAGGTAAAAAAATCTGGTACTGAAAATTGTAATTACAAATAGGAAAATTTGCGCTGGGTACTATATGCCCAGGGTTAGTATTCTAGGGTTAATGTACCATTTAGCCTTTTTTCATTATTATAGTTCTGATTGTGATTTGTATGATTAAATGTATGTCATTAATGATAGATCATTATTCTTCATTGTTCAATTTGATTTTATCATCCCTCACTATAAAGTTATTGCAGTAAAGGTGGGCTGTACATGTAGATTGTACGCTAAGGTAGGCTGTATATGTAGATTGTACGCTAAGGTAGGCTGTACATGTAGATTGTACGCTAAACTATAAAGGACCTGGTAGACAGCTCGCTAAAGTAGCATTGTTTAATCCTTACTGATAGATCAAGAATTCTAAGGACGTTAAAAAATACAACGATCACCAGAAAAGGTTCAGAAGGTAAAACTAGCTAAAATGTTATCATCACTATAACAATCAAGATACAGGCTTACACACACACACACAGAGAAAGAGAGAGAGAGAGGTTTATGGCCATATAATATTGAAGTTAAGCAACATTCAGCCTGGTCAGTATCTACATGGGTGACCACTTGGGAAAACACAATTTAACTGAATGTACTCACTTAGCACATGTAAGACAAAAATACTACCAGGAAATCAACACGAGAAAACTATTTGAAAATACAGAAACCGTCATCATAATGCCCTGCCTTAGCGAAATAAGTTTATAATAAAGCCTATTACGCCAACAATGGATCATCTACAAACTACATATCTATAAAACATACGTTTGCTCTGAAAGTATTACATTATGTTCAAAATATCGGTAGTTGAAGGCATAAAATTGCGTTCAAAATATATGTAGCTGAAAATTGGGCAATGCCGCCCGACACTTATTTGGTGACCCAACAAGATGTCAGGAATTTTTTATTGCTTCTATAGTATTTCAGCTGGTATATACTTTTATCTTCCTCTTGTGACAATATTAAGTGCGATTAACAGTCGACTAATATTTCGTTTGGTTGATTTTGTTTAGCAGCATATCGAGACCTATGTGAGTTATTTAATACCAAAATCTAAATATTTTGAACGCAATTGTACTTCAGCTTGAGTCTACTTTCTTGACTATCTTGAAAATCAGCATCCAAACACCCGGCTTTTACTGACACTTGAACACCTACTGCTAGTGACGATAGTAGATTGAAAGCAACTACCTCAACATAAAAATACAATTAGTAAACTCAAGTCAGACAAATACAGTGAAGGAAGATTGTGATGCTCAAGTCTTCTAATGAAAAATGATTTGCTTTGAATGTAAGCCTTCAATATCCTGGGGCCATTCGGCTTACGCTGCTATTTCAGCCAACAGAGAAGGAACTCTTTTTTCAGTGCTTCACAAAATTCTGTCTTACGTCGGACATACTTGATTTGGTTTATTTTTTGTTTGGTTTTGTTTAGCGCCATATCAAACTCTATGTATTATTTAATGCCGAAATCTAAATGTTTTGTACACAATTTTATGCCTTCAACGACATATATTTTGTACATAGTTTTATTCTTTCAGAGCAAACGTATGCTTTTGTAGATGATCTATTGTCTGTGTTATATGTTTTAGCATAAACCTATTTGTTTCAGGTAGGACATTATGTTGAGGACTTCTGTCATTTCTAATCGTTTTCTCATGTTGGTTTCCTTGTAGTATTCATGGCTTACAGGTGCTAAGTGAGTACATTCCGTTAAAATGTGTTTCACTGCGAGTGTGGTTTTGCATATTGTACATATTGATTGATCTTCATTCTTCAGTAAGTATGAATGGATGAGGTATGTGTAACCTATGAGGAGGCACGGGGGAGTAATGGATAGCGGCTTGGATTGAGGAATCGGAGAGCCGAATTCGAATTTCAGTCGAATCCATTACATTCACTTACGTACTAACACCCTTGGGAAAAATAGTATCGTTATTAAACTGGTATTCATGTAACAGGATTGCCAATCAGATGGATTCCAAAGATAATCATTTTGACACCCCCAACAAATAATAAAAGACAGTGGATGCCTATGGCTAAACTATTATTATTATGTTGGTGATGTTATGAGTATCGGACCAAGGATTTTAGCTATTTCAACAGTAATATGGTGGGATCTTGTCGCACGCTTAAATTCATATAGTCTTAGGCACCAAGGGAAAAAGCTCGTCAAAGCAGTTGCCATGAAAATATTTGTAGGAAAAACAGCAGGAAGCCACGTCATGTCAGTGAGAAAGTGACTAAAGTCGAGATGCCTTGTCAGGATTGGTTATATTACAGATCCTTCTTTGGATTTTCTCAAGAATCTCAAGATGTAGAGCAGATGCACCAGATATGGATTTATATTGGCTTTATATGTTGAACTGGATTCCCTAAAAACGCTAATTTTACTTCATATCACAATCATTCGTCTAACTTATTTTTCTTTACAATACTAAAAATACAAATATTTAATAGTCGCTTTAGATACTTTTATCACTGCAATGTTCATGTCAATTATTTGGGATATAAACACGTCATATGTCTCTAATCCCATCATGAAGAGTTCATTTGCATTTATACTCAATAAAGGATAATAGTCCATTAGAATTCTTTCATTTTTCATAGTTATAAAAATGCATCAGTATGTGTGGTCATGGTTGCCTGCTGAGTGGGGTGGGAACTAACAAGTTATTTTCCTTACCCTCATTTACACTCATTTATAAAGGAAAATGGTGCAGTAAATTTGTCTCATTTAAACCCTATTTGCTGATCTTCTGATAACTATTTTGTTTGTAAAATAAATTTTAAATATATCTTTTTGCACTCTGTCTCTTCTGAAAAATGAAAATTTGACACCCGCCATCCATTCGCACAAACCACGAAAAAGTAGTAGCCGACAGCCATGGTTTCCATCGTTTTGTTTTTTACTTCTTTTTTTTTTTTTTTTTTCTATTGCTCGATTAATTTGTTTTTGACGGCTTAACAACTCTTGCAGGTTATTTAAAGCCAGAAAATATTTTAGATTGTAAAAAAAGTTTGATAATAATGATTTACTGATTGAAGTCCTACTAATTAACCCATAGTTGGGGAAGAAGAGGTGGATTCATAGCTTTCCCCAAGAGTATTTGCACGTAAGCGAATATAACGAACCCGACGGAAATTATAACTCGGGTCGCCTTTTAATAATCCAGAGCCGTTATCCATTACACCACCCGCACATCCAAGCTTACAGCACTTGGTATTCCCAATCAGTCACCCATCTAGGTATTAACCAAGCTTGATGTTGCTTAACTTCGTTAATCTTACGAGAATCGGTGTTTCAACGTGATATATCCATAAGCCTACTATTTTTTGTATCTTTTTTTGTTTGTTTTTTAAATATTTACTTTGAAATTAGAAAAATGAGTTTGGTGATAAAGCTCTGAAGATGATTTATGTAAGCATCGAAATATTAATGAAATTAATATTCATTAGTTGTTCTACTTATTAATCAAATATTAATTGCTAAGTTGTGTTTTTTACTTCCATCTTAATGTGTTTATACTATTATTTTCGTTACTATTCTTGTTGTTAGAATTACAATAAACATTTTTAGTACTCGCAAAAGTAGTAACAATTGTTATTACTGTTGTTGTTCTTGTATCGAAACTTCGATCGCGGTCATAATTTTAAGTCGTAGTAGCATCGGTATTTATGGCACTGATCCGCCATCACATCTATTTAATGTAATACGATAGAGAGGCACGTCAAGCCAGATTTTGAGGAGAAAATTGATTTACCAACAGATGGCGCCATTGAATCCAAATTTTCCAAAACGCTGCCACTTCCGCTCTATTTCTGAGTCTTCCAGTCGTATTTCAATTGAATCGCAATGACAACCAGCGCCATAATGGATTAATTCTACAGCTAACAGCTTTCAGTCAATTTTTTCATTGAATTCTGACTACCAATTGTATTATTTATGTATTTATACCTGATTATCCGACAAGTTTATGAACTAAGTCGACACAAACTAATTTTCAATGTCAGCTGTATATTTCTTAGTGAGAGTCGTTCTTTGTTAGTCAATGCCATTATCTCGGAGGTTTGATAAACAGACACCACATCTCTAAGTCTAGCTCGAATGCAAAGTTCCCGCTGAAAATCTTTATAAATAAAAGTTTTGTTTTTTTTTTCCTTTTTTCACACAAGTGTTAGTGTTTAATCTCTGCTGTTGATTTTCAAGTTAGGTACGTCATTCTCAGCTGTAAGATTTTTTAAAGCAAACAAGAAGATAAAGCCACTAAGACTCAAGGAGATACAGATCTTGACAAAAACTGACAAAACGTTAGGACATTAAAACCCAGGAGACTGAGGATAGCAACTGACATTACATTTACAATTTTGAAGATCGTAGTTGACAGGAAAGTAACAAGACAGATGAGAGTTCTAAATGTTGACAAGTGTGTGAAAAGAAACCATTACCATACAACATACGCTTATATTTAGCAATTTCAACAGTAAAAAGATGAGACCTAGCCGCCAATCTAGTACTGCGCTTAAATTCCTGAAGTCGGGGTAGCAAAGTGAAAAGCTCACCAGAACAATTACCACAAAAATATACATAGAAAATGCACAAAGAAGCTACGTTACGGCGATTAAAAAAATGACTGAAGCCGAGATGCAGGGTCAGAACCGATAACATTGCAGATTCTTCTTTGGATTCTGTCGAAAATATCTATATACATAGTAGAAGCATCACACCAGATGCGACGGCAATATTCGATGCACGGACGAAGAGTAAACTTGTAAAAGTACAAGATAGATTCTTGTCAGAAAGATTGTCTAGCGTGGCACAGTGAATCAACTTTCCTGACAACAGAACTAGCAGTTGATTCGATATAAGCGTTCCGTTTTACGGGGCTTGTCTGCAAAGTTCATAGGCTGACCAAGATATAAATGTAAGTAGACACACCATTTAGTAGACTAAAAGACAGGCAAGTGTACCAGAATACAACAGCTGGTTGACCATGTCTTTCAGTCTACCAACTGGTGTGTCTACTTATATCTTATATCTTGGTCAGCCTATGAACTTTCCAGCCGACCCTCGTGTGTTAGTGGGAAACGTTAGATCGGGAAGGTTCTCCTGAATATTAGCATCAACCAGGCTGATGGAACACAAAAGAAAAAAAGGTTTTCGTATACGATTAATGATTTGCCTAAAATAGCCTTTCTTCCCACAATTCCGCTTACACTGTACTAAACTAAAATGACCAATCAGCAGGCGAGGGCACCCGCCGACAGTTGGAATACCTACACCTTTCTGCCTGAAAACATTTGTGGATGATCGATTGGACACGGATTTAGAAAATGGCTCCAAAGTCCAGTTTGAAAATTTAGCAATTGCGATTAAATGAAGAGCTGTAAATAGAAAGAAATTAAAATACAGTGCAACCTCTGTTCTTGAACGTCTCACATGGCGAATAAATCGGTTTTCGAACAGAAAATTCAAGATGAAAATGCCTCGGTTATCAAACAAAATTTCGGTTCTCGAACAACATTGTCGAACTGAGTTAACCCGAACGGAATAAAATCTGAGTCGACCGCCGTGATGTATACATTCGTGTGTTGTGGCGTGCTTTTCTTTTCCAATTTTTCTCAACATTGATTCCTATTGAAAAAATAGTTTCGGTTTACGAACGGCTTTCAGGAACGAATTAAATTTGTGAAACGTGGTTCCACCGTACATATATTTATTTTCTAAGTTATTAATTGATTTTTTTATTATTTATAATACGACATTATTTCTTATTACAGTATTTACATTAGTCGGACTATTGTCCTCATCTTTGTCGCCATATCTGTCACAACGTTTCGGCCGTTGTACGCTCCGGCCTTCTTCAGGGTTGGAATTTCGAACTGAAATAGCAATAAGTTCGAAATTCCAACCACCTGAAGAAGGCCGGAGCGTACAACGACCGAAACGTTGTGACAAATATGGCGACAAAGATGAGGACAATAGTCCGATTAATGTAAATACTGTACATAATACCTCATCTCAGAAATATAGGCAGACTATTTCTTATTTCTTTAAATGTTACATTTAGTGGATACTCATATTTGAAGAGACGTCCCCGTTATTTTTAGAAAGGTTTAACTCTACGTCTACCAGCTTGCGCATTCGACAATGTTAATAAAGAAAAAGTGCCTTCGATCAGGTTTCGAACCTGCGTCCTCCTTTTAGGACAAACTACCGTATAGTCCGGTATGTGTTTAAAGCATTCAACCACGTAAAATTTCTGCAATCGAAGTTCAATTACTCCATTTAATATATCCTCTTGTTCATCGCTCCAATGCACAGGCTGGTAGACATAGATTTGTACTGTTTAAAAAAACACATATGCCTACTGGTACACGTATATCCATTAAATAAAATGTTTACAACAATAAGAAATGTCGAATTATAAATAAAAATCCATTAACTCCTTATAAATTAATTTTTTTACTTTTCGGATACGAAAATAAATGTCTACAGATATGTTAACGTATGTACATTCCACATTAAAATGACATTGTGCAGTATCTGTTTCAATTACTCTGTGGTATTTCTGATTTCGGGCAGTTCGCGGAAAAGCAATGAGCGAAGTCTAATCTTTTAGTTTCCGTCCCTTTAACACCACATCCACCATTAAACGGGAGCGTCGGAATACTCTGATGATTGCATGACATTAGTCGCAGGAATTTGGCCCATATATATACGGGTATATATATATATATATATATATATATATATATATATATATAAATGAACATAGAAGTCAACACTTAGAGGCGACAGTCTGTTTCATGCTATATGCAATCGTCAGGCCACATATGCTGTTATTTTTCTCGGCTATTTATATATATACGGGTTAGTGGTGCATTGTGGGTATTCTATTATGGCGGTTATTTTTTATCGGAAGTCGCTTTGTTTATTTATTTGGGTCAAATTATATTGCACGTTTTTTATTTTTTTATTTCTTATTTTATTTATTTATTTATTAACGTAGTAAAAATTTGTTTATATCACGTATTTAACAGTTTTGTTTTGGTTTGAGAATTATATATATATATATATATATATATATATATATATATATATATATATATATATATATATATATATATCACTAAAATTTTGTTTTTTATACCTGGAGTTATATTTGCGATTTTTTTTTTGAATTTGTAGGTCTGATGAATTGGATCGTGATTACGATTCCAATGTAATAAACTATAACCATGGAATATTAGTGTTTGAGCCTTTTATATTATATTCTTACTCTGTCTTAGACATTGAGTTCTACCTGGATTCTATCCTCTTGGGAATTTATATATATATATATATATATATATAAGAAGAAAACGTTTAGCAAAGGGAATATTTTTCTAGATACTCAGTGAGTTTCAAAGTCACAAACAAGAGTTACTGAAATAAAGTAGAAATCGACCAAACTGAGCAAAAGTTGTGCATTATTATTGAATCTGTTCTTGAAAACTGTTGAATCTTTAAATGAAGAACAAATCACAACTTCAGAGTACTATCTATGAGACCATATATCACAACACTCACTAGTTCTACGTGACCCGCTAATTGTCGCTACCTACACTGGATTGCTCTCTCTCTCTCTCTCTCTCTCTCTCTCTCTCGCTCTCTCTCTCTCCCTCTCTCCCTCTGTGTGTGTGTGTGTGTGTGTGTGTGTGTGTGATATCATTCTATTCATGGATAGCGCTTTTATTGTTCTAATGTCCTTCATATAACATATGTTTTTTAATCCTTTCCCCCAAGCAAAGCACTGAAACGAAATTTTTACCTTATTTCTTGTACTTTTCTTCCGAAATTAACTTCAGATAATTTCTGACGGAATTTTCGCTTTGTCTAAGAAGGATTATTCTTAATTCGGAAAAATCGTTCATTAAAATTAATCGACACAAAATGTCTAATGTATTGCTATAGGCACAACACACCCAAAAATCTCTGATAATGTCTTAAGAAAGCCAAAAGTACTGAGAATTTATATTCAAATTCTTGAAAACCGGCAATGCAGTTCAAACTGTAGACGAACTCTACATAAATTTTTTAAAAATTGTAAATCAATTTTTGTAGGCCTTCAGCAGACTATTTACAAGGTAGGCGATTAAGACTTTTATTATATTTTTATTGCTTTCGTACAAATGATTTCTTTTCCAGACATAGAGTGTGAAATATCTGACAAATGTCAAATATCTGACAAATGTCAAATATCTGACAAATGTCAAATATCTGACCAAATGTCCTGAAAAGAAATTACTTGTACGAATGCAAGAAAAATATAATATAAACCTTAATCGCAGTGTCTTGACAGTCGTCTTCAGTGAAACCTGTATAAAAGAGAGATTGTTGCCCAAATACACAACTATTATGACTGCTTGACATTTTGTATAACAATTGATTTCCTGTATCATAATTAAATGGATTTTTGTTAAAAATAATGAAGGATTTAATTGAGTTTTTTAAAACATCACTCCAACACGAAGTTTCTAAAATCGTATAAGTATAGTAGTACTATGACTTTCTGGGGCCTTCTAGAACTTTCTGGAAACTTCTAGAACTTCCTCCAGGATTCTAAAACTTTATCTTGTTTATTTGTAAGTTTTTATGTTACGCTATATTTGTAAACTGTCACATGCGTTGAAAATACATAAGTACTATCCAATCACATCCTTAGAAAACTGAAAAATGAAGTTTCTGAAATATATTTTTTTATTATTATTATTTTTATTACGTATATGGTAAAATCGAATTTTCGGTTTGGGGTGACCTTTTTTCAAGTACTAAAAATAAATACTTTCTTCATTTCTTTTGAACAAAGTGCATCGATTTATGACACAGGAATATAAGGTTTCAAAAAAGTCATAATCCTAATAAATACATATAAATTTCTAACCTGTGCTCCGATTATATATCTCGAGATTATCGACAAAATGCAAAGAAGGATGTGTAATGTTATCGATCTTGACATGGCATCTCGACTTCAGTGACGTGGCTTCCCTCTGTCTTTTCTATAAATATTGTCATGGCAGTTGTTCCAATGTGCTCTCCGCTTTGATACCTCGACCGCATGAATTTAATCGCACTACTAGATTGGCTAGTAGGTCTCATCATTTTACTATTGAACTAGCTGGATATAACCGTAAGTTCTATTCTAATAGTTTCTTTTTCTTGCACTTCTCGCCTGCAGAACTCTCTTCCAGTTTATTTCTTCTCTGTTACTTGTCATCTTCCAGAATTTAAATGCAACATCAATCGCCATCTTTTGTCTTCTTGAATTATGTTCATTTATTGACATTTCTCCTTCACTAAATTCTTCTCATTCTCTTCCACTCCTGCAACTCCCCTTGCGTCTTAGTGGCTTGCTTGGGATGAAATAATTAAAAGAATTTATTCCGCTTCATGACAGTTTGCTTAGATTTTGGAAGTCATCTTTCGATATTCCAGTTCACCTTCACTAGCGATAAATACGCAACGTTCTCAACCACCAGGCCGGTCACGACAAAACGCTCTAGCAAGACTACGATATTAAGGTATCTGTAATTTCTAAGTTGAAGGATAAAATCTGAAATTAAACATTATTCAGGATGCCTGCATCGGAGTCGACAAGTTGTGTTATGAGACATATGAGCTCGACACTGGCGACGAATTGACGGATATAATATTTTTCAACAAACGCAAAGAAAAACTGTGTAGCGCCAGAAAGCGTTTTAAGGAAAGGTTGATGTTTATAATTGTTTCGATGACTATGAAAAGAAAACTGATTAAATGAATTATAAATAATTTCGCTCTCGTAGCCACTGGATTTGCTGGACTCTGCGAATAAAAAAATTGATTTTAAATGTCGATTTGTTTTCAAGCGTTCCTAATGATAAGAACACAAGCGAAGGGGATTAAAAATCAACAATATGTTTCGTTATCAAAGAGCCCTCCGAATATGTGGTCTGATACCTGACCATAGTAAACCTTAAAAATATCTACCATGTTTTTTTTTGTTTTTTGTTTTTTTGTTATTTTTAATCTCTGGTAAACACATACAGTGGAGAAATGATTAGCAAACAATATATCGGAATCTATTGTTTTTTACTGTAAATTCGAATTTCTCTACGCCTCCCAACATTTGAACCCTGTGCTAAACTGAGCTAAACTAGAGACATAAAAGATGCTCCTTAAATATAGATACACACTTCGTTATTATCAGATTTGGTGCTCACTTGAAAGTTTATGGATTAGTTTTCTCATTAAATGTTTTAAATTTAAATCCGTTTAAGTGTTTGAATTATTCAGAAAAAAAGAAACTTTATCGTTTCAAAGCAGATAAACTATACATTTTGTGTAGAGATTAGTCTATCGAAATTATTGCACAATTAAAAGTAGGGACCTCCACAAAAAACGCGACAGCTAAAGTTTAAAATCGAATTTTAAAAAATGAAAATTTTTTCTTGAGGCTTGTATTTTAGTTTTAATTTCAAGCTAATAGATTACATTTAATATTTCCAATAATCAAAATGCTTTGCTGTATTTCAAAAACTAATTTAAATTGACTGGAAGAAGTTTTTTTATATAAATTAGTTGATTAGGTCCTTTTTTATTCGTCTTTCATCGCTATGTAATTCATTTTATTAAAAAATGTTACAAAAATAAAATATACTTTTCTGAATCTTTATTTGAGAAATATTAGTTGATTTAAAATAAAATTAATCTGATTTGAAACAATTATTATTTACCTTAAATAGTTTAAAATATTGCAGAAATGCACAGTAGTTGTGTTTTTAACAAGACAGTAACTGTTTTGATGTGTTGACAGACTCATCACAGGTTTAATGTTGTTTTACGAAGACTTTAGCTGTAAAACGTAATTCAAGAAAATGACGTGAACGCTATTTTTATATAATTTTTAAGCACTCAGTAATCTTTAAAAATTAGGAAAATATTCCCGTAATCTAATGTTTTATTGAATTTTAGAAATGTTGACTTTAAATTTACTATAGATATCGCTCTTATTTTTGATAATGATGCGTATCGTCGTCCGTACTTACAAAAATCGGCACATTTATACACAAAAAATTCTAAATTCTTTTAAAAATATTGGTGTTTGATGATTTTTATTTAAGCCTTCCCATTTATGATTAGTAAATATAGTCTTCACTTAATAATAATCATACTTATTATAAAACCCAGGTTGTGTGTGTGTGTGTGTGTGTGTGTGTGTGTGTGTGTGTGTGTGTGTTTTTATATATTGGATCGGATTTCCTACATTTTTCAACCAATTTCAACAAAACCTCACTTTTTTTTGGCAGGTAGTGTTTCTTATTGTCTTGCACACTTTTTTGCTTTAAAAATTCCATTTACAGGACTATGTAAAATTACCTTGCGGTGGTTCTGACAGCGCCAAAAATTGGAAAAACACAATTGTTTTTGCACAAAATCAATTTGAAAACACGATTAAGAGGCATCGCGAGAATGAAAGGGAGACAACTCATATCGAGTTATATTTTTTATAAAACCCAGGTTGTTTGTGTGTGTATGTGTGTTCGTTTATATATGGGATCGGATTTCCTACATTTTTCAACCGATTTCAACAAAACTTCACTTCTTTTTTTTTTTGGCAGGTAGTGTTTCTTATTGCACACTTTTTTTCTTTATTTTTACATTCAGAATGCTTTAAAAATTCCATTTACAATACAATTGTTTATAATAAAATTCTATTCAATCGGTAGACTCATAACGATTAAAAATGTTTGGGTTTGACCAATTCGTAAAAAAAAAAAAAAATAATAATAATAATTAAGACATGCGTTTCCGTCAACCTTAAACAATAATCTTTGTCAATTTTATTTTTCAGTCTTTACGATGGTCGATACTTGATCTATCTCTTACTGTTACATCCCCGGGCAACGCCGGGCTCTACTGCTAGTATCTAAAAGGCTGAAATAAATACAGAATTTTAAAAGATTTAACGCTCAATAAACTTTTCTAATTAAAATTTTTAAAAATGAAAACAATTCTTGAAAAAATTAATTATTCCTCGCGAAATGTTTTCTTAAGACAATAGTGTCCTTATTATATCTTATTTATAAAAGTCTTTCTAATTAAATAATGTTATAGTTTTATTGCATTTTTATTTTAAGATTCAGAGCAAATTTTCAGTAAATGGTGTTTCTGTTTAACAAAAACAAATTGATGATTTAAATTCTCGAAGGAGTTCTGCTTTTAACTAATACAAATATGAAAGGCTGAAATTTTAATTTCTCAAAATTTCATTAAATTTAATAAGTGGGGGTAATAGATGTAATATATATATATATATATATATATATATATGCCAAGATTTTCTAAATAAAAAATTTTTCAAAAATAATTTAATTCATTTGTAAATGAGTCCTGAAAATATCATTAAAATCTAATAATTATTTGATTCTTGCAAGAATTTCCAAAACAATGTTTTTTAACGCCAAAAAGAACTAAAAATCCCTTTGGTCCACCCGCTAACACAAGAAAAACAAGATATTTAACCAGAATAGAAATGATTCAAAATTTTAATAAAATAATACGAAAGAAATTTGGTTTTTCCTCTTAATAATAACATAAACATTTTGACGACAATCAAACTTAGGGCCTTTTTTCATCATGGTATTTGAAAGTACCTAATTAAAAGCCATGCTATTAATGATGTCTATTAAAGGCATTTTCTCTTTTTAATCATATCTCTCTCTCTCTCTCTCTCTCTCTCTCTCTCTCTCTCTATCTATCTATCTATCTATCTATCTATATATATATATATATATATATATATATCGCCCTGTACACACCATGTGGTGTATGACGCCACAGTCTCAATACGTTAAGCGTTACTGTTGAGGTTTACATTAGGTTGTTCTCGGTATGGAGCTCTTCAGCCCATGCACACCTGATTTTGAATTCAGAGTTGTCCTTCTCTTAGATTGGTCACTAGCCGAAGCTGAAGATCTTAGTCTGTCTTACTATATATCTCAAAGTCTTTGGTGGATGGGGAGAACAGATGGGTTCATACCTTTCTAAAGAGTATTTGGGCGAAAGTGAATGCAAAGAACTTGACTAGAATTCGAAGTATACTACCCGATTTCTCGTTCCATAGTCGCAAGCCATTACACCTCCAGTACATACGAAACCGGAAACCATCTCTTTTTTTCACAATTGCAAAATAAACGTGTGAAAAATCAAACTGCAATTCATTGTATTCTACTGTTTCCTTCCAACTTTGCGATCGTTGCTCGATTCATTGAAGAAAAGATACTTTTGATTTTGAGACAAAGATATCACCAGTTGGTACTATTTCTAAGTGGCCCGGCCATACGGTACTATCTTCAAATGGCCCAACCACCCGACACTATTTCTAACAAATTATAAACATTTTTCCAATCTTCTGTGTTTTGCTACTGGCTTTGTAGATTGTCCACGATGTAGCCATTTTTTTACCAATTCCCCGCATTTCTTTAGTAAACTCACTTCTCGTTGCATCTCATTATACGCTTGAAATAAATATATTCGTTGGAATTTCAAGAAGTGTTTTGTAAATATCCACTCGACCCTGTACTTGTATATCTGATAATTTACCTATGACTCTAGGGAGATTCTTTATGAGATCGAAGCTTATCTAAGGCTCTTTATAGAGATTCTTTCAATGATCGAGCTCTTCTGATTGATTGATTGATTTGTTTATTTAACGGCATATCAACTCCTTCATGAGTCATTTAATGCCATAATTTAATTTTCTTGGAAAATTTAAAGTAAGTTTCATTCTTTTGTGTGTATTAATTTTTAATACGCAAGATTATCATAATTTTAAAACCCCATATATATATAAATCAGTAGAAGCAGTAGTTTGTTTAACGGCATGTCAACTCCTTATGGGTCATTTAATGCCGAAATTTAAATTTCTTGGGAGCTTTGAAATAATAAAAATGATATATGTTATTATGCTTTCACAATGGAATACATGGTAGATGATACTTAGCTTTTATGTATATACATGTTTGTGTGGACATCATTAGTAAGGGCGGTGATATTTGTTTTATGCAGTAGTTTTGTTGAGGTTATATTTTGAAATACAGTTTGATTTAAGAAATTGTCGGATATTATATGACCTAATGTCACGAAATGTTCATTTCATGTTAACTGTTTGGTTGATTTTGTTTAGCGACATATCAACACCTCTATGGGTTATTTAATGCCGAAATTTAAATAATTTGCACAATTTTATGGCTTCAACTAAATATATTTTGAATGCAATTGTATGCCTTCAACTGCAGATAAAATTTATTGCTGGCCACGTTGCTTTAAAAATGTTGCTAATTCTACTATTAATAGGTATTGTTGCTATTTTTTACATAAAAATGTATTGATGATATTTTTATTATAAGAATGTATTTTTATACTTTCATAGTGTTTTGTTTAGGGTTTCACTATTTGCCCATAGCTGGGGTCCTAATAGGTGTTTTCACCCCGTGTAAGGGTGGACCTAGGAACAACAGCAATTGAGAGGTGGTTGCATAAAACCTCTAATCTCCAGACCGTGCTGCCGAATGTAGTTTATCGTCATACCCAGGACTTAGCTCTTGTGAAACTTTTAAATGTTGGTGGCTGTGTTCTCCTCTAACTTTAGTTTAAAGCGTCATAATATCCACTTCTGCGCTTTTAATTCAAGAAGCTTATCTAATGCTCTAAACACGTTATCTTTAGATGATCCTGACTCTAAAAGAACTTAAATTATTGATAATTAGGTTCTCCTCTGCCTTTTAAAGCATTATAAACAGCAATTTAATGAGTCACATAACCAAACTAATGATGCTAAACCTGATGAATAGAGCGCGAAGCAGAATTGAAACGAAAATAGGACAATAACAATGCGATTCTGTCAAGGACACTGGAACAAGAAATGCGATATTCATGATTAGAGTAATATCAAAGAGAGAAATGCAAATACAGAAGGATGTGCACTTATGTTTTAGAAATTACATGAAAGCATTTGATAAGGTATAGCACAAGGATCTATTTGAACTGCTAGGAAAACTCTATTTGGAAAAAAAAATGTTAGAATAATCCAGAACTTATACTGGGAGCAAACAGCCTGCATACGGATAAAAAAATGAATTGAGTAGCTATTAAAATAGGAAGGGACGAGAGACAAGGATGTATCTTCTCCTGAGATTTGTTCAACCTTTACAGTGATGCTACCCTAAGTAAACTAGAAATTGTACCAAGATTTATTACCAGTGGGTGTAATCTTAAGATACACAGATGACACTGTGTTGATGGGTGACTTGGAGATGAAGCTACCAGACAAAGTATCAGCAAGAGAAAAATCCCAAGCTGCTAATCACAAATAGGTGCCAACATCAAGCAGGTACAAAAGATTTTTTCATTTTAATAGATATCTTTATAGATTATTTTAAGATTTTATAGATTGTTTTGTCTGACCAAATGACTTTCTCCCAGAAACCATTAGATTCAATTTCTTTACAAAATTCAAACGGGCTTGTACATGTCGGCGTTTCAGTAATGGGGCTTTTCTCGGTGATCTTGAAGTGAGACCTGCACGATTCAGTGATCTTTTAATTGTATCTTTACTAACTTCAATTCCGGCATTTTTCAAATCATTCTGAATTTCTCGACGAGTTGAAAATGGATTTTTCTTCACAGTACAGGAAATGTATCGCTCATTAGCCTCATTTAAGATACGGAGACGACCACTCCTTTGAATGTTTTCAATAGTATCAAATTTTTTCCATTTTCGAACAACAGCACCAACTGTACTCACAAGCAAATTCAAATCTTGAGCGATTTTTCTATATCCCTTACCATCTTTGTGATTCTTTATGATCTTCTTGCGCATGTCGTTCGACAATTCTTTTGTTTTCACTATTTTCTTGCAGTAGTGGCAACAGAATAGCTGCAGTGTCTCAGTGCTGTTATCTAATAGCCAGTTGAGTGCCGTGCAGTGCTGTCATTGGTCGACATATCACATCATTTCAATATGGGTAGGAATCATGACGACACGTCTCTTCTAGCATAATATTTGCATTGGTGTTAAATACTTTTGCATATGGGTTATTTTATTTATTGTTAATAAATGTTTCTCAAAACAGTGGTTTTAAATTTGCCTTCTATGTTTTGATTGACAATGTTCGTTTAAATATTACCTATAAGTTTCGTTGAAATTGATCTGTTATTTTTTGAGATATGTAAGAAAAACCAATGTGTTAAATACTTTTGCTACCCACTAGATAGATAGATAGCTAGATATCAATCCAATAACCAGTTAGGCAATGACTGGCCACTACTTTAAGTTTCATGTGCCATGCTTGCAATCTTCAGGTATATTAAAATGCGCTGTCATTTTTATGGCATGGAGTAATTTACGCCAGAATGCTAATTTTCGACAGACTCTATTTAGAGCTGCTTATTCAAACCTTAGAATTATAGATAGATAAATAGATATAGAAAGTGAGCATAGAAGTCATAACTCAGAGACGACAGGCTGTTTCATGCTAGACTCAATCGCCAGGCCGCAACTGTTGGATTTTTTCTCGACGATCTATATATATGGATCAATGGTGCATTGTAGGCAATCCATTCTTGTGGTTATTTTGTCGGGAGTGGCTTGTTTATTCATTTATTTATTTATTTATTTGGGTTAAATTAATTTACTTGTTTTTTTTATTTTCATTTTTTATTCTATATATTTATTTATTCTTTTCGGTTTTCTATGTTTTATTAATATAGTAAAAAAATGGGGGGATTTTTTTAGGTCACTTATTTAATAGTTTGTTTTTGTATTGATTGCCGTAGTCTATTCTGCTATTTTGACGTGGGACAGTTTTTAATTTGTTTATTATTTTCTTTATTTAGATTGATTATTTTACTTGTTTTTGCTTATTTATGTTTATTTCTATCAGTTCTAATGGTTATTTTAGCGGTAGCGATTTGTTGATTTGATCATTAATTTATTTATTTGGATTAATTTTTACTTGTTTTTTCTTATTTATTTGGTTATTTTTTATTTTGTATATTTTTATTTACTCTATTCTGTTTTCGATTTTTAAGTAACGTAGAAATTTGTTTTTATTGTTGTATAACAGTTATAGCCATTTTCTCGTTCAAATTTTGGATTGATTGTTGTAGTCTATTCTAACGGTTTATTTTGGCGGGGTTGGTTTCTTGATTTGTTTATTGTTTACTTTATTTATTTGGATTGGTTATTTTTATTTCATGTATTTATTTTCTATTTTAATTTGTTCTATTTCGTCTATTCTAACGAGAGTGGTTTGTTAATTTGTTTATTATTTGTTTGGGTTAATTTATTTTACTTGTTTTTATATTATTTTGTTTATTTTTATTTGTTCTTTTCAGTTTTCGATTTTTAAGTAACGTAGTAAAAATTTGTTTTCATGTCTGCATTTTGAGATGAGCTCAGATCGTTTATTTAGTAATTTATTTTGGTCTGGGAAGGTAATAATAGCTATTTTTCCTCCAAGCAAAGTTTGCAGGTTTTGGATTGTTTGTTGTGGGCTGATGACCTTATTTTCCATGTTATTTTTGGTGTGATCTGCGTTTTGTTTTTAATTTCCCAGATATACTTAGAAAGCAATGGGCTGTACGCGTATTTATTATTTGTGAAAGATGTTTTGTGTGCGTAGTTTCTTTGCTTCCAGGGTCCTTCACATACATAGGAGTAACTGATTTCATTCAGTTACCCAACATTGTTCTGATACACACACACACACACACACACACACACACACAGAAGGTATTATATGGATAGCGGCTCGGATTGAGGAAACCGAGAGTCGATCCAGTTGGATCCATCACATGCACTTACCTTGAGAAACGTATGGATCCTCTCCCCCGCCCAGTTATGGGTAAATAGCAGGTTCTTTAGCCTTATGTAGCAAGCTGTCTAGGATTAAGTAACTCTGAATTCAAAACCCTGGTGTAACACATACTATACAGCAAAAGGATCGTTCGCATTGCCCCAGCAAATGATATATATATATATATATATATATATATATATATATATATATATATATATATATATATATTCAAACATGTTTCATTGAACAATATAGACATATTATTTCAATTTATTCTTTATGATATTCCTTTCTAGTTCTCTAATTAGCTTCTTGATGTTAAGTTGAAATTCATCAAGAAAAGCGCCGTACTTTTTCCTTACCCAAAGTACTCTCGATCTCCTCCATGTTTGAATGAAGATATAATGCCTATATATATATATATATATATATATATATATATAAAGTCATTCATTGAAAGAATTAGACAAGCTTTCCAATAAGATCGTCCCATATTCACGAACAAGCTTCTTAGTATCCTTATTAAAGGAAGAGCGAAAATTAACATGATATTAGCACAATATATATATATATATATATATATATATATATATATATATATATATGCTTTCAAATGTTATTATAGTGGATACTCGTATTTGAAAAAAAGTTATTTTTGTTTTTTTTTATTTATACATGTACGACATCTATCAGTTTGCGCATTCGAGAAATCATAATAAAGAAAATATGCTCTCAGGAAAGGATCGAACGTGCGTGACGCTTTGCAGTAGAAAAAAATAGGGACGAAGGTTCGATCCCTGTGTTGTCTGGAATAATCATGTCGGGTAAATTTTCAAATATAAACATTTATAAATAAAACGAACTTATAGAATAAGTGAGTCCATTCAAATAAACGTTCCGCCGGAGATTTTTTTTTCATTTCTAGAAGAAAATAAGCGCGCCTTCGGAGAAAATTGTTTGATCAATAATAATCTTTCCTTAGCAAATAAGTCCTTCTGCAAAAAGGAACGATTTGAATGAAGTAATGTAATCGTTCCGATATTTGTATTTGGTCCACAAATGTAGATAAGTCAATGCACATGTGTGAGTTTCGCCATTACGCTTCTAGTGCTCATAGCTTAAAGTGTTTTTTTTTTAACAGATGAGAATTGTCTTTTATTTTATTTTATTAATAATATACCTAGAAAAGTTTAAAATACAATATATGCTTGCATATTAGGTTATACATCGGAGAGCCGAGTTCGAATTCCAGTCGAATCCATTACATTCATTTACGTGCTAATACCCTTGGGAAAGGTATGAATCCTCTTCTTCTCCCACCAGCTATGGATAAATAGCAGGACAGACTGGGTTCTATAGCCTTGGATAACAAATGGTCTACTGCAGAAAGAAATGGCAACCTACTGCGGGAAAAAAATCTGCCTCGTCAGTCATGTATCAAAAGATACATGATCACCTAAGCGTGTATCACATAAATGACTGACTGGTATAAAAAATGTGTTAAAATATATTCCACTAGTGAAACAATGGACACTAAAGTGTTAAACCAATCTTGTATCATCGTATTCATTAATCTTAGTTTAGCGTATATTTATAACTGTATTGGTATATATTTACGATTGTAGGTCATCCAGTGAGGTTGAAATTCACTAAACAAACAGATGCTTGCTCTTATAATCCACATATATCTCTACATAGGTTGAGACATTTAAGCGTAAGATAATCTGGTACAAAGATTAGATCAGCGAAGATTGTTTAGCGTTAATCCTCTGGATGGAAAATGAAAAATGGGAAAGTCATTCGACGCTTTGTTTTTATTTTAACTGATAAGCGATTGTTTTACACCAATATTCAGAATGGAGGCCTTTAAAATGGGAAACGTATTCGAAGACCTATCTTTTTATCTGAGCTTGATCCCTGGCAGTTGAAATATGGTAAAAATTCTGGTCGCGACTTAGTAGGAAATACACAACTATCTCAATCCCTAGGCAGGCCAATATTGATTAATCCTAGATTTATATAACACAGTGCTACAACCAAGATAAGAACCCATAAGATTGAACCCACTACCCTAAGAAATTCGTTTGCGATAGGCGCTTGCTACGCATCACTCTACGACAAGTGTCCATATTGTACTTATATATCTAAATACATATACGTGTGTGTTTATATGCGTCCCTTCCTTCATCTCCAACAGTGACTCAAAGAAAATAAGAGTCGAAAGTGTTTTCGCTCAAAAAGCGAACACTTCACCGTCCATCGACCATGAAGGAAACGGAATCTCACTGCGCGCACAGCTATAGGCGAGGATTTTCATTTAATCATATGGCCTGTAGGAGTCTGACAATGGTGACACCTGTAATGAATGAGCCGACAGGGCCCACTCACCAATACCTCATTCCTTTCCCTCTTCCTTCCTTTATCCGGGTCGGGTGTGGTTGGGGCGGGGTCATGGCGACGGGAATCGATCCGTCAACGCCCTGCTGACGAGTAAAGAGAACGCTGAGGCGTATAGATTAGAAATGAGGGGTTAGGAAAAGTGGGAAGTTTACCCATCTTTTCGACTCCACACCAATCAGAGTCGGGGAAATGAAGCTTGGTTTTGGGAGTAGCTTGTGTACATTATCCGATAGGGAATTAATTTTTGACTTATTTTAAGATTAAGCATTAGTTACGCTCTTAATAAATGTAAAAATAAAAAAGTACAAATGATGTGCCGATATTATACGCCAGGTGTATTTGAACAGATTTTGTCTGTAATATTTTGCTGTACAAGAGTTTTCTCCCTTGAAAATGATGATACCAGATAATACAGTATAGGTTTTGACAATGGCAATCCGATCAAAAGTGTTTACGACGCCGGGAAATGAAAGTACCAATTCCGTGAAAGAGCAGTAACATTATAAATACAAAGATCAGTATCATAATAAATGAAAAGCTCAGTATAATAATAAATTTAAAGAACAGTATAATAATAAATGGAAAGGTTAGTATGATAGTAAACGGAAAGAAAAGTATAATAAAAAAATGGAAAGTGCTGTATAATAATAAATGAAAAAACAGTATAATAATAAATAAAAAGATCAATATAATAATAAATGATAAACTCAGTAAAATAGAAAGAGTAGTATAATAAAAAAAATGAAAAGAACAGTATAATAATAAGTGGAAATGTTAGTCTGATAGTAAATGGAAAGAATATTGTAATAAAAAAAATGTAAAGAGCAGTATAATACTAAATGAATACTAAATAAATTTAGTCTGTAATATTTACCGTACAAGAGTTTTCTCACTTGAAATGGGCATACCAGATAATATGGTATGTTTTGACAATGGCAAACTGCTCCAAAGTGTTTACGACGCCAGGAAATGAAAGTACCAACTCTGTGAAAGAGCAGTATAATAATAAATTGAAAGAACAGTATAATAAAGAAATGGAAAGCTCAGTATAATAATAAATGAAAAGCGCAATATAATAATAAATAGAAAGATCAGTATATAATGAATGAAAAGCTCATTAAAATGGAAAAATCAGTATGATAATAAATGGAACAAACATGATAATAAAGTGGAACGCCCAGTATAATAATAATAATAAATGGAAAGTTCGGTTTAATAGTAGATTGAAAGCTTAGTATAATAATAAACGGAAAAAAGCAATATAATAATAACTAGAATGCTCATTATTATAATGAATGGAAACATTTAAAGACGCAAATGTCAATATCTTCTAATATTCTTCTGATAGACTTATTTAAAAATAAATAGTATGGTTGTATAAAGAAATATATTGTAACAGGGGTGTGTGAAGTTAGACCAATAGTAACTGAGCTATTTTTTCACTTTCACTTTCTCTTTCATTTATTTTTTTTTTCTTAAATTTAAGCATAGGATCTGTAGGCGGTCAAAGGGTTGGCGGATCGGAACGAGAAAGTTTCGAATTCCAGGCGCATTTACTTTTCTCAAGGTAAATTTAACAATTTACCTTGAGAAAAGAAAATGCGTCCATCTATTCTCCTTCCACCACACTCATGGGTTAAAAAAGAATAACAGGACTTTTCAGTCTTGGGTGGCAAGTAGACTAAGACAAGGATAATTTTGAATTAAAAACCGATTGTGTATGGGACAACCAACTCTATCCCTTAAAAACGTACTTGATTCATAAAACACGGTAGCCGTAGTACTTTGCTAAGTAATCCATTGTAAGGGAAATTTTCTACCGAGAGAGAGAGAGAGAGGAGCTAAAGGTATTTAAATTGAATTTTTAAAAAGATGGATGGAAGGATAGACTGATAATAGGTAGAAATTAAGATAATACAAAAGTAGATAACTAAATGAGGGGGGACTTCTGTAAATTCTGCGAGTTTGAGAGAATAAATGTTAAGATGAAACGTCTCAAGGGAAAATTTCATTTATATTCCATCATCCATTTCATCTATAAGCCATTTTATTTACATCACACCTGTAACCCATTGTATTACAATCACATATGTAAGCCGTTTTATTAGCATGGCCACACCTTTTGCTAGTTATTTTCAGTCAGTTATGTGCCATGCGTGATACACGCTTAGGTGATCATGTATTTTCCCGCAGTAGGTTGCCATTTCTTTCTGCGGTAGTTGCCATCCAAGGCTATAGGCTGTCCTGCTATTTACCCATAGCTGGAGGGGAAAAGAAGAGGATTTATACCTTTCCCAAAGGTATTCACATAAGTGAAGGTAATGGATTCGATTGGAATTCGACCTCGGCTCTCCGATTCCTCAATCCGAGCCGCTATCCATTACTCTACCGAGCCTCCTGCTAGTTATTTTCCCTAGTACAAAATAGCGCTGAATTGGCAATACTGAAATAGACTGATCTACTCATAAAGCAAAAAATAGGGAAACTTTTAGGAAGAACTAATTTTTGTCAATTCGGATATTTCTGTCCTGTGAGTAGCTTAGGGTGAAATTATTAAGAAAAAAAAACTAGAGCGGACTGGGCTCTTTGAGCTTTGATAAGTAATCCATTGTAAATGAAAGTTAAAATTAAAAATCAACCTGGAGAAAGATGAGCTCCTTGAAGCTTTCAAAACTCGTGATCTAGATCTAGATCTTTCCGGAAACTTCGGATGATACTCTTTCTTTTATCTATTTGAGGATGAAAGTAAGCAAATGCTTTCTCTAAGTCCTGTATCATCTTTGGGAAATTCTGAATTTGAAAGTGACAGTCTTTTTTTTTGTTTTTTTGTTTTTGTTTTGTTTTTTTTTTGTTTTTTTTTGTTTATTTTTTTTTTGTTTTTTTTCTTGCACTTTTTGCTTATAGAAAACCTCTTCCGGTTTCGTTCTTTCCTGTCAAGTACGATCTTCAAAAATGTAAATACAATGCCAATCACCGACTTCTGTCTTCCTTAAATATCTTCTTTTATTGTCCTTTCTCCTCACTTTCCATTCTCATTCACTCCCAATAACCCCTTGCGTCTTAGTGGTATTGTCGCCTTGCTCGGAGTGAAATGATTAAAAAAAAAGAAGACATCAATGATGTTATCACATTGCCAAGCATATAATTTGTAAATAACACTTAAGTGACTTAACCTAAGGGCAATAACTCAGGGATCAATTTGACATTGTAACGCTATTATAAACAGGAACCTCCTTCTAAAATGAAACCAATTCAATATTTTTTGGTTCTGACTAGTGACAAGAATACTAATCTCCAAAAATTACTTTTTAAAAAGATTCCCGAGTTTTTATGAGTGGACCTGTCTATTTAAATCGTGTACCTTGATGATATGGCTCTCCACAACTTCCTATCCTTTATAGCTCTTCGTAAGTTTACTCTCTTCCTAGTCCTCTCGAGTCCCTGTTCCAACTATTTGCAGAAGCTGTTTGATAGATTACTCGCTGTTTTTCTCTTGCCTTCAGTATGTCTTACGAGCGTTAAATTCTCCGAGCCTTCTTGTCTCTGTCTTAAATGGCTGTGCCGATTAAAGTAAAGGTTGAAAAAAAAACAGCGAAAAAATCTGCTTCCTTTTGCATACCAATGCATCTGAAAACAAATGTGGCAAGACAATGGATGGTTTCAAATATTCAAGGTGCATAGGAAACCTATGCTATTCACCAGATTTTGTAAACCCCACCCTATGCACTAGATCTTTTAAAACCCCACCTTAATCACTATATCTTTTTGCCGTTCATTTCCTGTTTCCAAATCTTAAAAGGATTTTGAAAAAGAGGAAATTTTTAAAGAATTCGAAGATGACAACCTGAGATTCGTATTTCAATGACCAATATTAGTTAAAAACAAAAAAAACTTGAGAATCGGTACGCCAACGTCTGTTGAATTGTGAAGTGAACATGTAGAACACAGAGCGCACGTTTCGTCACTTTGGCTAATTCCATTCTTATAGAACTTTTCAGCACCCCACTCCGTAAACAGATAAACTCAGAATGTGAGCGATCAGGCCCTCTGCAATTTCCGTTTACTTGTATCTCTAACCAACGTTTGACATTGTTCTGCCATCCGTTCATACAAACTCCTTAGGTAAGTAGTTTTACTTTCTATTCCTTCTTCTCTCAGTACGCCCTGTGAGTATTAAGTTTTCTTTGCCGTTCTTCCTCGTAATATAACCTAGAAATTTCTCTTTAATGGTTACCAACACTCAATTTTTTTTTCGAATTTGACTAAATAGTGCTGAAAAGTTAACATCCCTAACTACTTCCCAGAATCTAACCAAACATTTTTTTCTATATCTGATCGTGATAGGGGGTGCTGAAAAGTCATTGACCCGACTAAGAAGACAGTATAAAATCTCACTGATCATTTGGTCAGATGATTGGAAGTTGGCGGAACCGCAACCTTTTCAGCACCTCCCCGTAAAGAGAGAATCTCAGAACATGAACGATCACGGCCCTTCACAACTTCCGTTTACATGTAGGTCTAAACAACGTTTGACACATTTTTATTTCCTTCTCTCTGTTCTACCATCTGTCCACACAGACTTCTTAGGTAAGTAGTTTGCTTTTACCCTCTACCCCTTCTTCTCTCAGTGCGCCCTGTGAGTATTAAATTTTCCTAGCCATTCTTCCTCATAATATATCCTAAAAATTTTAATAGCCTTTTAAATGGTTAGCAACACGAAAATCTTTTTCGAATTTGACTAAATGGTGCTGAAAACATTGACTAATTCCCAGAATAAAAACAAATATTTTTTTCTATATTTCATCGTAATAGAGAGCGCTGTAAAGTCATTAGTCCAACTAAGATTTAAAAGTCTTTATGATGATTTGGTTAGATGACTGGAAGTTGGTCGAGCCACGAACCTTTCAGCAACCTCTCCTATATATGCATATACATATATGAGTGTACTTATATGCTTCTGTATATTTAGATATGTCTAGTTTTATGTTTTAAGGTCTTTCTCATCAAAATTGTCTGATGTACAAAATGATATGTGCCTTCATCTTTATTGAAACACGTAATTTCTCGCTTTATATGCTTTCCCGTCTCAAATTTATCATCTATTATTTCTTAATGTCTTCATATTATTACGTTTCATCAAAAGCGAAACATCGGAACACCTTATCATTTCAGCTCCAGCCTTTGTTCCTCAATGGTTATTGCTTTTAAAGGTTTTCAATCACATACACGTTGTCAAACAGAATAAATGAACATGACAGATCGTATGGCGAAAACATTATAAAATACTGATTTTTTTTCCATTAAAATTTCCTTGCAAATAGCTGCTTATAATAATTTGAATTTTAACATCAATCTTTTTTTACAAAAATCATTGGGGGTCGACTTATACACGGTTACTTTAATTCGTTCTTGTTTAAAAATGGTTAGAAGCAATTTTTAACATCAAAAATGAAAAATATTCACCAATTTAAAAAAAAAAATTAAAAATTAATATTAATATTTTCCTACATTAAAAAACGCAACAAATTACGCGACACTTATTTCGATTAACCGCGTTACTTAGAATGGTTACTTCGCTACTTATGTAAATGTAAAAGCAATCTTAGTCAACAATAATATAAGTGACAAATGACTAGAAAAAGACACTTGATTATTTACGACTAATTTGTTTAAATAACGCACTGACTATTCTAAGTAAATTGATGCACTCAAATCGCTTGAAGTTCTCTAAATGGTTAAAATGGTGCTTTATTATTAGTTGTAACCTAGGAAAGGTTACTAAATAAAGAATAACCAAAACGGAGGTTGTAAATGAAATGGTAATCATTATAACATCAACAAATACGATACCCTCCAGCGGCGTGAAGTAGGTAAACCACTGCTAGTTGTGGACTTCTTATACAGCAAATAACCCACCACCACTTACGTGTCCAACGTATTTATGAGGATTGGGACATACCCATTACTGTTCATAGGTACGGTATATAATATTATTAGACCTAGGAACAACAGCAATTAAGAGGTGGTTCCACGCTCCTGAAAACCTCCAATCTCCTGATTAGAGGCTTTGCTGCCAAATGCAGTGTATCGTCATACCCAGGACGACATATAAATGTAAAAATAGTTTTATTTGGCAATAATATAAGTCACAAATGACTATAAAAAGGCACCGTTGATTATTTAGGGCTAATTTGTTTAAATAATACAGTAAGTATTGTTTGCGTCACATGACAAGAATTGTAAGTAAAATGATGCACTCAAATAAGTAACCAAGTAATCGTTTTAAGTTCTCTAAATATTGGTGCCCATTAAAATTACTTTTGTATCAGTCAGTGAAGTGCCACACGCAATAAAGCTTGGGCGATCATGTCTCTTTCGATTGATGACGAACTACGCAGAGGATTTGCCCGCAGTAGGTTGCCTTTTCTTTCTGTAGTAGATTGGTTACCAACCAAGGGTATAGGACCCAGGTTACCCTGTTATTCAACCCATAGCTAGGGGGAGAAGAGATGAAATCATATCTTTCCCAAGAGTATTTGCGCGTAAGTGAACGTAACGAACCCGATTGGAATTCGAACTCGGCACTCCGATTTCTCCTTTCGAGCCGATATCCATTGCGTCAAAACGAACATCATTTGATTGGTTGAGTAATTTCAACAAGTTCAGACTATCCAATATTTTATTCTTCAAATTTCAAAATTAGTTGTCTTATGGAATCGGTAAATTTACCAAAGTTAATTTCAGCGTTTTTATTATACACACTTCAATAAACGATGTCATATGGAGAAAGATATCATGTTAAAACAAAAATATATTAAAAAAATCCAGTTTGACGTCCCCTTAAATCGAATGAAGGAACCAATAACATTTACATAAACATACGCAAAATACAATCCTTGAAGACAAATGTAGCAACATTCGAGAGTACTCTGGCGAAAAAATGAAATGAAACAAAAAAAAAATATGAACAGTGATAAATTTACCGATTCCATAAAACAACTAATTCGGAAATTTGAAAAAGTTAATAAAAAAAATTGATAGACATAACTGGTCGATATTATTCGACCAAACATTTTTGAAAAAATTCTTGCTGCTGAAATACAGCTCATTATATATGATAAAATAATAAAAAAAATACACACGCACACACACACACACACAGACAAACATATATATATATATATATATATATATATATATATATATATATATATATATATATATATATAGTTTTAAATTATTATATATTTATAGTGTAAATGTGCTCAATATCCCGGATAAAGCGTGTGCGAATATAAGAGGTCAACACCGAATGGCGACAGTCTGTTTTATCCTTGAACGCATATCTATATATATATATATATATATATATATATATATATAGTAAAACGAACAGTAAAATATTTGTTTAAGATCATATAAGAGCATTGGAAGATCAGAGCTGTTTAATGTTTAGGAAAATGAATGCTGAAAAGAATACTATGGCGATTTCGATCACTACGGTCTTCTCAGGTGGTTTGTTCAGGAAATCAACGACATAGAGCTGAACATGTTGAGTACTTTCATTCCAAACCGGAAGTAGTGGGGGAAGTGTAAAAAAAAATTTCTCAACCCAATCCGGGATCAAATAACCACAAGCTGGGCTTCTTAACGTGTCTACACTTGGTCATGATCTCTGACGTCCCGTTCAGCAATTCAGTGCTGTTTAAAGACAATAAAATCGACCTTGCTAACCGAACGCTTCTCTGTGGCCGAAACGGTTAAGGCACGTCAGGCTATATGACGATTCCGTATAGCATATATGTTCAATTCCTGTCGGAGGACGAAAATTTTCTATGAAAATTTCTCAGACATTCAGGCCAGTAAATGTTGTTTAATACTGTTTATTATAAAACAGAGCATTTACTTAAATATTTGTATCAATAAAAATAATGTATAAACATAAAAACGACTTAAAATATATATATTAAAAAGAAGAGAGAAACCGCAAACTTTTTTCGTTTGTAATGTGGAGTTTTAAAAAAAATATCATGCTTTATTTTCCATAATGGAAAATAAAGCATAATATTTTTATATGATATACACACTTTTCTCTTGTTGGAACTACTATAACTTCTTCCTTTTATATATATATATATATATATATATATATATATATATAAAAAAAAAATATACGGAAAAAACAAACAAAAATCCTTATATATTATTTGTTTTTTCCGTATATATTTTTCTTCATACTGTCGGATCTATATCCATATATTTGCTTACATATATATATATATATATATATATATATATTTCGACTTTCTCCCGTCATATTCGACGTATAAAAGTCAAGCAGCTCAGTTCCTAGGATCCGACAGCCAGACACGAGCACATGGGATTTGATTATAGTGGTGAAGGTTTTGTGAAAAACCATCTTCACTTTTTGAAGCGCCGAATACAGAGACCTGATGCACTACGTGCCACAAGGTCCCCAAACGACCCTTCAGAGTTGACCTTCTCTTAGACTAGTTACCATCCAAGGCTATAGAACCGAGTCTGTCCTGCTATTTACCCATAGCTAAAGTAAGAAGAAGAGGATTCATACTTTTTCTAAGGGTATTAGCTCGTAAGTGAATGTAATGGATTCGACTGGAATTCGAATTCGCCTATAGATGAACAATAACATTAGATAAATTTTAGTTGACAACACCAACATTTTATGCAGGACACAGTGCAAAGAAAGACTCCAAATTCTGATAGCTGTTGTAATAAAAGAGAAGCATCCAACATTGAATAAGGTGTCTTTCTCCATAGGCGACCATATATTGAAGTCTGTTTAAATCAAACACACACACACACACACACATACACAAAACAAATGTGAGAACACCGAAATTAAAAACCAGTTACAAAACTATACACAGAACAATCCTTGAAAACGAATGGATCAACATTCGAAAGTATTTAGGAAGAAAAAAAAATAAATAATATAAAAGTTAATATAAATTTTGACAAATTCATCGATAAAACAGAAATTTGAAATATTTAATAAAAAAAATCGGTAGACAGAATATTTAACAAAACATGTTTTCCAGAATTATTGCTGCCAAAAATGCATCTTATATATATATATATATATATATATATATATATATATATATATATATATATATACTCTTGTGTACGTGTGTGTATGTGTGTATATGCGTGTGTGTTAATGCGCACGTAGCCATGTGGTTGAAACGTTGGCTTTCTAATCTTACCAATGATCGATTTGTCACTTCTTAGTGTTATCCGTCTGGAGAGACACTTCCAGCGTGCATCAGTTTTGGAAAGTGCCTGGAAACAATACCATGGATTGACCCAAGCCATGTGAGTAAAATTGGATAGATGAATTTGTTCAGAAGCCATCGATGATTGTGCTAGCACGAAGTCACAAGTCATCGTGACTGAGGGGTTAAGCGTACTAGCGTTGTCCATACTGCTGATCATGACAGATTATATGCTCTCTCCTCAAAACTGTAACAAAGGTCTGCTCAGCATAGTTGCAGTATAAACCACGGGTGGTCTTTGTGGGTGTCGAACAAACACAAATGTGCCTGCGACAGGGTTTGGCTAGCCACCCTAGCAGACTAGTGTGCTCCTAAAACGAGTAGTGTGCACAGACTATAGCCCAAGGGTTTGGGGGCCACATTTAATAATTCGTAAGTTTACTATCTTCTTTGGTTTAATTATCTCCTACTAATGAATAATAATAATAATAATAATAATAATAATAGTTTTGCAGATAAATTGGTAATTTAATGATGGCTAGTAATTTAAAGGGCGAGGAGCGCAAATGAATTTTGAAACAATAGTTGTAGACATTATTTGATATGTTTGTATAATCAATACAATATGTTTTTTCATTACTATACACCTACTTTTACATTCCCGTGTGTGTGTGTGTGGGAAAGAGAGAGAGAGAGAGAGAGAGTGTGTGTGTGTGTGTGTGTGTGTGTGTGTGTGTGTGTGTGTGTGTGTGTGTGTGTGTGTGTGTGTGTGTGCTCACGCGCATGCGCGTTCAAACAAGTTTTATTAAAATAGAACGAAAAGGTCTGACAGTTTAATTTTTTATTACATTTTGTCTCGCAGTTGTCGCACGCCCGAATCAAATTTATGGAGAAAATGTCGAAAGTTCATATTTTTCTTCGGCAACTTTCGACCATCTGCACACATCATCAGGCCTATTAATGTTAGCAGGCTCGAAGAGAAATTCTTCTATTAGCTTCATCCTAGTGTTTTTAAGAACGCTAAATTTTTAATTCAAATGTAAGTGTGTTATATAGAAATGACGACTGGAGCAGGACAACCTTTTAAACAATTTTAGAGTTACGTAAATTGACAGCGCCTAAAGTCGACGATATTAGATTTTTTTTAATACATTTTAAAATGGCGTACTCTGTAATCTCTATCTATAAAAGGCAGGATGTGTGTGTGTGTGTGTGTGTGTGTGTGTGTGTGTGTGTGTGTGTGTGTGTGTGTAACGAATGCACGGCCGCAATTTTCGACGGATTTGCACCAACATTTACATGCACATGCTCCAAGTTAGCGGGAAGGCCAAGACTGACTTTGCATTTCCCAACTCCCATCGATAGTGGAAATAATCAATTTTTTCATGCTTCTACGGCAGTTTTCATGTAGTTTGCGGACATTTTCTACTGGCCAGAATGAGAGCCGATAGCTGGCTGCCACGAATAAGCAGGAAGATTCTATTGATCAGCGTGAGAGCCAACAGCTGACTGACACGAATGTTAACTAGCATGCTAGCATGCAAAAAAAAATCGATAGCTGCATTCGTCACAAGTGGGAAAAATTTAAATCTGCATGCCACTTTACTCCAATTGGCTTATTCGCTTGCTTAAACTCAACGTTGATTCTGATTCCGCAGAACTGGGTTTGGTGTGAAAAAGTATTTGTTGTTAACATTCTTTTTTCATTCGGTTTTTTCCAGTTACGAGTCGTTTATTTAAAGCTGATCATTTTGTGTTCATTTTGTTTACTTCTTTTTTCGTAACAGATTCAATGTTTAGTATAGAGCTTAGAAAAATTCGCAGTGTGAGATAGGCAAGAAGTAAGACATGTAGCAACATCAGCACGGCAAAGGGCACTCCTTTAAAGGCAAGGAAGGGCAAAAATATTTTAAGTCAAGTGATAGCGATTGCTGTATGAGTCGTACGATTTTTGAATCAAGCACGGGCAACGCCGGGCCATGCTGCTAGTTTTTAGATATTGTTTAAATGTTTCCTTATATTATAATAACTTCAGTCTTCGTTTCCGTGATTGGTGTATTTTACTTTACTATTAGAACCGGTGGAGTAATGGATAGCGGCTCGGATTGAGGAATCGAAACGCCGAGTTCGAATTCCAGTCGAATCCATTACATTCACTTGTGCTAATACCCTTGTGAAAGGTATGAATATTCCTCTTCTTCTACCACCCCCCTACCAACTATGGGTTCTATAGCCCTGGATGGCAACTGGTCTACCGCAGAAAGAATTTGCAACCTACTCCGGGAAAAAATCTGCCTCGTTAGTCATGTATTGAAAGACACATGATCACCTAAGCGTGTATCACGCGTGGCACATAACTGAATTATTTGCCTTATGTTAAAAGCTGTATTTTGAGTGTTGTGATGCCGTTGCACTAAGTTTTATAGTTATTGCACTAAGTATTGATAATTGACAGGTTAACCTGCGCGAGAGTGTGGTGGGTTTGTGACAAATGTAAGAATTTAATATATTATTACTTTTTATTTGCAACCAAAATTTTTTTACTTGAAATGGAACCAAATGGCCAGCTGTCTACAGCCAGTGGATTGGGGGGGGGGGCTTCTAAGAGAGCAGGGTTAAGAGTGCAGGCTTCTGCGAGTGGGCAAACATTTTTTTTCTTATTGTTGTTATTGATTTGCTGGTGCTACCCAATCTCCCTAAGGACACGAGAATTCACAAACAGCGTTGGTTTTTATAAAGGTGTTTTCTAATGTCCTGGTTTATTGATGTTTGTTAGATGTTTTAAACTTTTTATAATAAACGTCTTCTCACCGGACTTATTCAACTTTAGAAGTCCTAAGATGTGCAGATGACACAGTGCTGATAGCAGACACGGAAAGGGAGCTATAAATTCAGACAAGTACAACAATTTGAATATCTGGGAAGTGTCTGAACTGTGAACGAAAAGTGTGACACTGAGATCTGCTGTGAATGCTAGACAATCTCCACAAAGATGAAGAAGAGGCTTGAAGCAACAGAAATGTTGTTCTACAGAAGGATGCTGATGATAGCTCGCACCGAACATGCGAGCAACGACTAAATTTTAGAGAAAATGGAAACACAAAGGAAATTTAATATCAGGAAGTGACAGTTGAAATTTCTAGTGCACATAATGAGGAAAGAGGGTTAGGAAAATCTGATACCCACAGGACAGATTGAAGGAAAAAGTGACAGAGAGAAACAACTCATATATTTATTGAGCTTGTGTAAATGGATGGCGGAACAAATTTAGGAGAGATAACAAAAAGACAATCTTTATTGAGAGCTACAAAGGAAAGGAAATTATGGAGAGCCATGATTGCTTACGTCCTGAGGGAACACGGCACATAAAAAAGGGTATTGCAATCATTAAGGCATATGTCCTTGCTAATCATATTTTTAAAGCTTTATTTGAAGAAATTTGTCAGTGGAATTAGCACAATAGTTATTTGATATATATGGTAGGATAAGTTAGTTTAAAATGTTAGATAAGTGCTATACGAGAGTAGAAATTTACGAAATTAGAAGGCATAATGGTTTATGTACTTTTATATTCCCATATAGTACCTTGGGTAATACTCACTTAGAATAGGTTATAGTTTGATGAATCTGATTTCAGCATTGTTGTCAATAATAAGTTTACCTGTGTCATGAAGAGGCTAAAGGTGTTTTCTAGGGTTACTGACATATCAGGATGAAACACCAGTTTGCCTACGATCAACGAAGTTAAATAATGTCGAGCCTACTCAGTACGTAGATTATCGATCACTTAGCAATACCAGGTGCCGTAATCTTGGATGTGCGGGTGGTGTAATGGATAACGGCTCGGAAGTAAAGATCGGAGAATCAAGTTCCAATTCAATCTGCCTCTTTATATCCACTTACACACAAATACCCTTGGGAAAGTTATGAATCCACATCTTTTCACCCCAGGTATGGGTTAATTAGTAGGACGTCTATCAGTAAATCATTATTATCTCCAAAAATGTCTTACAATCTAAATATATGTTCTAGCTTTAAATAGCCTTAAAGGGCTTGATGAGCCGTAAAAGAAGAAGACAATAAATAATGGTTTTTTTTTGTTTTGTATTCTTCTGTCTAGTTTCGAGCTGTAAACTGTCTTGTTTGAAATAACAAATCTGATTATTATGAATGGATATGTGTTCACTTCGCACAAATAATCTTCTTAAGAAAAACATGACTTCACCTTTCCTAGTGTTGTAACATAACTAGGGACGATAATGGGTATATCCCCAGTTACAAAAATACAGTTGTAGATACTGTACGTTGGTCTGCAGTTGGTGATTCGGCTCCAGCTGTGCTGGTCAAACTCTCTGCTTTCGGGCAGAGAGAATCCCACGACGAGGCTATGTCGAAGGGCAGAGTCTCGTTTCGGGAAACGGTTACCCATCCCGTTTTATATGGGGTCTACGGGAAATTTTTGGCTGGGCCTACGGGCTCAGATACCCCCACATTAATTTCGGCCTTGTGCCACATCTGATCGCGTGGGGCAGTTGATAAATATCCTGTAGTTGAAGATCCGTTTCCAGCTGTGCTAGTCAAACTCTCTGTCCCCGGGAAAAGAGAATCCCCAGACGAGGCTATGTCGAAGAGCAGAGTCTTGTCTCGACAAACAGCTACTCGACCCCGTTTTATACGTGGTCTACGAGGAAGTTTTGGCCAAGCCTATGGACTAGGATATCCCACATTAAATTCGGCCTTATGCCACATCTAACCGCGTGGGGCGGTTGATAGATATCCTGCAATTAGAGATTCACTGTGGAATTCACTTGACTCACTTTAGCGGTTGACTACTACATCTACGCGCCTCTGGCAAATCTTATATGTGTTGTTCGTGTCCTAAGTGTTATCGTTCATTACCAAAATTCGTTTGATTAAACTATTCAGTAACCTTCCTTAGGTTACAACACCTAGATATAGTAGAACAGGCTCGATTCTTCAGCCTCAGTTGGCAACCATTCTAGAAGAAAAACAACATTAGCCCGTCTCAATTGAGAGTACTAATAATTCGTTCTGAAAGTAATTACTTATTTCTCAACGTTACCTGTTGTCAGTGTTCGATCTCAGGTAAGGTAACAAGCCCCGCCCAGCACTCTGGTGATTGGTTCATGATAATCTTTCTTACCTCCAATGTCGTGAATGTATGTGTGGTGTAACTGGATAGTAGCTCAGAATGAGAAATCGGAGAACCGAGTTCAAATTCCAGTCTGATTTGCGTAAATGTCCTTAGGAAAGGTATGAATACATCTCTTCCATCTATGGGTTAGATAACCGGACTTGTATCTGGAAAAATCATTCTTATTCTCCACAAAATTGTTAATGTAATATTCATTTGCAAAAAAAGAAGTATTCTTACATGCCAAACTATATTTCGAATTTAAACAATCTACAAAAGGCTGATAAAACGTAAAAAACAAATCACTCAATCAATATTACGCCAATCATCGAAATGGAAAGGGCTAATATATTATACTTAATTTACGCAAAGGCGTTCGACAAAGTATGCCACAAGGATCTGCTGGAACTGCTCGGCAAACTTTATATATTCGAGAAAGACATTAGAATAATCAAGAACCGTTACTGGCAGCAAACGGCATGCTTGCGAATTGAGAATGAGTTCAGCGAATATACAATATAGAAAAGAGCGTAAGGCAAGGATATGTCGTCTCAACGGACTTATTCAACATGAAGAATTGGAGGTCCTACCGGGATTCATCATTGGCAGCCACAATCTTACCAACATAAGATACGCATACGAAACAGTACTGATAATAGACACGGAAAAGAAATTGCAAAACCTCCTACACAATGTAGCGAAAGAGAGAGACCGAGATGAAGGGACTAAGCATAAACTACAAGAAGACAGAATGCATGGTCATCAGTAAAAAGATGAACCCGAAATGGGATTTTCAGGTCCGGGACACTAAACTCAAGCATGTGCGGAAGTTTAAATATCTGCTGAGATCCGAAGACGTATTGAGATAGCCAAGGACGCATTCCAAATGCTGGACAGAGTACTGCCAAACAGGATGATTTCTTTGGTGACAAAAAAAGAGTACAGAGCTGCTACGTGACATCTGTGCTCCTATACGGCAGTAAATATTGGACGGTCTCCTCAAAGGTGAAGAGGAGACGAGGTAGCGGAGATGTGGTTCTACAGAAGGATGCTAAGGATATCATGGAACGAGATTGTGAGCAACGATGAGGTCTTGGAGAGGATGCAAACAAGGAGGAAGCTTATACTTAACATAAGGAAGAGGCAGGTTAATTTTCTGGGACACGTAATGAGAATGGAGGGCCTGGAGAATCTGATACTCACAGGTCGAATAGAGGGAAAAAGAGACAAGGGAAAGCAACACATGACATATCTGGCGGGCTTCAGCAAGTGGAAGACAGAACGTGGTCTGAGGGAGTTGGCAGAGGCACGAAACATTGAGATCTACAAGGGATAGGGAGATGTGGAGAGCCATGATCGCCTACATCCTGAAAGGACATGGCACAAGAAGTAGTATATGTGGATGTGTATGCGCACGCACGCGCGTGTGTGTGTATGTGCCTCTTATAGATCAGGTGAGGTTCAAATGACACTCAGATATTATTATTATTATTATTATTATTATTATTATTATTATTATTATTATACATTTAAAGAAATCTTTTCATATACACGGCCTGTTCGGAAAATATCTAGCCATTTAATATTAACAAAAATATAGCCTACTTGGAGCAATGACGCCCTAGTCCGCTTCAAAGTACTTACCTTGGGATTTCATACAGTGTTATTTTTCAAAGGAGTCTGAATGCAGTTTTGGGGGATTGCCATCAGCAAGCTTGTTACATTCTCATTAATTGCGTCCAGAGTTTGAAATATTCTTTCAGCGACAATTTTAATTTTAGAGACCTTGGTGAAAGGATATTCTATCAAGAACCTTACACAAAATGTGAATAAAGAACAGGCATATTGTCATAATAAATATGACGGCCATATTACTCTAACTCACGCACTGGCGTCTCACTCTTGAATGAGTCACCCCACAGGAGAGTGTCTGTTCATACAAGCACAATAAGCCCTCCAACCTCCGATTGATTGTCAAATAACATTAAGGCACCTTGATATTCAGAATGGCTGGATACATTCCGAACTGACTTTTCAAAAGTATGGCTGGATACATTCCGGACTGACTTGGCAAAAGTATGGCTGGATACATTCCGGACTTGACAAAAAAGAATTGAATGCAGACAGGGAAATATGTGTATTTTCCAACCTTATTGTAATAGTTCGCTATGAAATACAAAATTCTCGCATGTTTGCAAAACTCAAAGCTTAACACCATTTTTTTTTCTTTTTCTAATTATACAAACTTAATTCGTCAGATGTTGAAAGACTTGATTTAAAAAAAACAATTATGCTTTGTCTATGGGTGTATTTTATCCGCATGTTATCACGTAAGATCTCGTGATAATCTCTCTAGTAATCGAGAACTTACGTTAACACGCAATGAAAAACTGGTTCGGAATTTTCTCTTTATATTTATATATATATGACCTGCAAATTACGCTACGTCAACATTTCCGATTGAATATAGTCTTCTTTCGCCTGTCTTGTCTCTTCTGGACGTGGGCGAGCCATAAAAATCATTCTTTTGTTATATGCCATCTCTCCTCACGACGTAGGCGATCATGTCTCTCCACAATTTCTTGTCCTTTGTAGCTATTAATAAATTGTTGTTTCGTTATTTCTCCGAAACTCTTTTCCGCCATTCATTTACTCAAGTGTGTTATGCGTTTTCCCCCTGCCCCTCTTGACTTTAATCTGTCCTGTGAGTATCAGTTTTTCCAAGCCCCCTTTTTTCATTATGTTCCCAAGAAATTTCAGCTGTCTCTTCCTGATGTTAAGTTAGCGATTCTTTTTGTTATCTTCCTTTTTTTTTTAAGAAAATCCGGCTAGAAATAATATAAATCATCTTCCACCCTACAATACGTTTCCTTAAAGACGCAACATATGAGTCCAGCTACTTTATTGCTATTCACGGGGAAAATGTTCTGACTCGTTACATTTCCTTGTCTCACCAGTTTAGACACCTACAGCTTAGACCTCGGCATGCTATATATACACGGGGGAACCATCTTATTCCGTTGTTTAAAAGGCACTTCCATTCAGAATGCTTCTTTCCAAGAGCATCAACAAACTTCCGAGATGCTGCTGCTCCAACACTACAATTTTAACCTCTTCAAGACTTTGGTCCACAATTAACTATCGTACGTATCTATATAATCCGTACTTACTTAACCCTTCCTCCTTCTACGTCTATACAATAACTTCATTTATTAACCAACAACATTGAATGGTTCTTGAGTCTTGTATTAGGTAAACATTTAGTTTTAAAATGAGATTGTGAAAACTCAAATGTGAGTAAGACGTTGCTCATATAGCAACTATAATGGTTTAACTACTTTATAAGCTTAGACTATAAAATTATTAATCTTTTATTGATTCGTTCTCTATAGCTCATCAACCATTTGCAGGTTATTTAAAGTCAGAAAATATTTTAGATTGTAAGAATTTTTCTTTTAAATAATAATGATTTAGTGATACAAGTCTTACTTATTAACCTATAGCTTGGTGAGAAGCGGTGGATTCATACCTTTCCCAGGCGTATAAATGAATATAAAGAACCCAACTGGAATTGGAACTCGGCACTCCGATTAACAATTCCGAGCCATTATCCATTACACCACCTGCACATCCAAGCTTACAGCACCTGGTATTACTAAGCGGTCACTCATCTAAACACTGTGCTTAAGGGTAATCTCTTATATGCCGTGCTCCTTCGGAACGTGTGCGCAGCGCCACCACCCCCACCCCAACCCCCGCTTCCTGTTCCTTATGTCTCTAAGCAACGTTTATCTTCTTACTATCCGTTCCAACCGCAATTTTGCTATTTGGTAGGTTATTAGATTCCCCGCCCCTCTGACTTCAGTATCTCCTGTGTGCGCTAAATTTTTCAAACCTTCTTTTTCATTGTGTATCCCAGAAATTTCAACTGTCTCTTATTTAAAGTCTAAAGAATATGTTTTTATCCTTTTATTCGCTATCAATTTCTTATAGGAAATTGTATTGTTTCAAGTTCAATTTTGTTTATTCATCAGTCACACAGACGGAAGATACAGTTAATCACAGTATTGGCTGAAAGTGGCTTTGTTTTTTTAACAGATTGGCTCCGCAGTTAGAAATCTTTGCACACACACACACACACACACACACACACGCACGCACGCACACACATACACACGCACATACACACACACACACACACACACACACATATATATATATATATATATATATATGAATGTGTAACTTATTTTCTCTAATTTCACAGGTTCACTTCCATTATCCAGTCATATTCACAGACAGCACACCTGAAAACACGATTCTTTAAACACCAAATATCTCCCAAAACATAAAAATTATAAAATAACCTACATTATTATTATTATTATTATTATTATTATTATTATTATTATTATCTTATTGACAGGGCACTCCCTACAGATTATAACGTATCTTTGAAGATCTTCAAAAAACTATCAAAATACAAGGATCTTAAAATTGAAATCTAAAACATTTGACACATGAGGACATCAGTAATTCCAGTTATGATTAGAGCACTCGAATTGATTAGAAAAGGTTCCGATATAAAAATTGAAGGAATTCTTGTTAGTCCATACCTTAAAGAAATGAAAAAAAAAATTCTACTCACAAGTACAACTCACACATTATAATGAGCTTTATCTATGTAAAATATGTGTGATCTTAGATGATTTGGTTTGTTTTCTTTTTTTAATACAAAAATGATCACTGGAAGATATCATGAAACCATTTCTGACCTTAGGTCTCTGGTTGGGACCTGGAATGAAATATGTATACAACAGAATCCCAAGAAAGTAATAATAATAATAATTAAGAGCACTATTTAAGAAAAGAAAAAACGGTTTAACAATGTTAAACAATATTTCAACAATGTCTCTCATGTCCAAGTTATATTTAAAA
Organism: Acanthosepion pharaonis; assembly: GCA_903632075.3. NCBI lineage: Eukaryota > Metazoa > Mollusca > Cephalopoda > Sepiida > Sepiidae > Acanthosepion > Acanthosepion pharaonis. The sequence continues at coordinate 325,575 of CAHIKZ030000379.1, read as the reverse complement.
ATGTTTCATGTATAAAAATATATTAAAAAAAATAGTAATAAAAAATAGTAATAAAATTCAATCAGTCACCAATATACCCCATCCTCACTACACCCAATAATTTCCTGATACACACGATACTTCTTCCACAATAAAAACAATCATGGCAATAAAATTTACTCCAAAATCAATAACCAAATTTTAATTTACAGTTACCACACGCACTAATTATGCCAGGAGCCACTGAACGCCCAACTAGAAATTGGACACATACACACAAACTCATGCACACAGCCTTTACCATTTCTTCCGACTGACATCTTCAGGTATTAGACACATGCAGACACTATAAGACAGACACAAAAAACGTCCTTTAGAATTCACACACACATACATACAAACACTGAGGCCACAAGATATAAATACGTGTGATCTACCTAACCAAAGAAAAGAATCAGCATAGAATTCGAATTATCGAAACTGTTTCCTGATTCACTCGCTAAATTTCCGAGGAAACTAAAATAAAAGCGTACATGTTGAATTCTTAACGTTGTTCTAGTAGAGTTCCTTTTTGATCACACACACACACACACACACATATATATATATATATATATATATATATATATATATATATATATATATATATATATATATATATATATATATATATGTACAGCGATAAGATGATCTGCGTGAAGAGAATGTGTTTTTTCATTAAAAGGGAAAAATTTTTAAGAATATTGCGCGAGACGTTCTTCACCGGATCTACAAAAGGGTTTACTAACTGCCAGGAAAGATATCTTGAATGCGCGGGTCGATAGACGTAATATACTCTGCTTAATAAATAAAAATAGGGCGTCCATTTGAAATAAAAGTATACACTATAATAACGTTTGAAGTAATAGAAATATCGGATTAAATATAAATCCATTAATTCTTTTTTATATATATATATATATATATATATATATATATATATATATATATATATATATATATATATATATATATAAAACCTAGAGCCAGACAAACCTACCCAGGTTTCACCTAAGCGGATTGTCAGTGAATTCCCTGACGATCCGCTTAGGTGAAACCTGGTTAGGTTTGTCTGGCTCACGAGGTCTATCTAGGTCAACTCTACGGTTGTATTGAGCTCTTTTAGTTAGTTGTTTACTCGTGTCGGGGTTTTTTCTTTGGGCTTTAAACCTGTATCTGTGCGATTTTTTTCGACAGACTTTCATGTTTCTACCTCTTTCTTTTTTTAAAACCTTTTTTTCCTTCGAGATTGATTTGATTATTGGCAAATCAAAAATTCGAAGGTTTTTCGAAACGCGTATAGTTACATATATATATATATATATATATATATATATGTGTGTGTGTGTGTGTGTGTTTCGTTAAAGACGACTGACAAGGTGTTGCTATTAAGCTTTTTAGTTAACTTTTCTTGTGTTTGTAAATGTGTTTTCTTTTCTAGGCACAATGTGCTGACCGGGTTTGTAAAACAAAACATTCCCATGACTCTTGATACATACACATCACCCATACATCCAGTTAAAAAGTAAAAATAAAATCATCCTTGATAGCAGAAAGCGCAGAACATTTGGACAGGTTTTACTTACTTTGTGCCCAGAAAAGAAGATATTTGTACAAACACATGAAGAAAAAAGGCTTAGTGAATTTCTCATTGGCATGACATGTTGAATGCAAGAGGTAAAATCATATAATCTAACAAACTTGTGTAAATGGTTGACTGAACAGAGAACTGAAGAGAAATTTCAAGTCTCTTTCTGATTCTTTTTTGTTTCTCTACCATTCGTCCATGAATATTGCTGCCATATATGGTCCAGTTACACCTGCCATTTACCTGGAGCTCCTTGATAAGATCCAAAGAAGAATCAGCATTATTATTGGTCCTGATTTGGCGGCTCGGCTTCAGTCACTTTCCCACCGCCGTAAGGTTGTCTCTCTGTACCATTTTTTTAAAAATACTTTCATGGTAATTGTTCGGATGAGCTCTTCGCTATGGTGTCTAGACTTCATGAATTTAAGAGCAATACTAGCCTGGTGGCGAGATCTCATCAATTTACAGTTGAGCTGGCGAGATGTGAACGTAGCTTCTATGCTAACAGTTTCTTTTCTCACATTTCTCGCTTGTGGAACTCCCTTACGGCTCCATGCTTTTCAACTTTAATTTAGTTTAACTGCAATGTCAATTGTTATTTACTATCTTTCTATTTGTTCTTTTCTCATTCTCCTCATTACTAATGCTTCTATTCCTAATTCCTTCACACCCTGTAACCCCTTGCATGCTAGTGGCTGTAGTGCCTTGCTTGGGGTGATTTTCTTCTTTTATGTGCCGTGTCGTTTAGGACGTAGTCGATCATGGTTCTCCACCTCCTCCTGTTCCCTGTAGCTCTCAATAATTTTTCTCTTTTTGTTATTTCTCCCAGACCTTGTTCTACCATCCACTTGCTTAAGCCCGTTAAGTATGTTACGCGTTGCTTTCCCTTGTCCCTCTTTCCCTTTGGGCTCTCAGCCTCACATTTGACGTCCTCCATCAGAACACTTCCCAGATATATAAATTTCTGCACCTGCTTGATTATAGTGTCTCCAACCTATAAATTGCATTTCGGGCTCAGCTTTTTACTGATGACCATGCATTCTGTCTTCTTGTAGTTTATGGTTAGTCCTTTCTTCTTGCTCTCCTTCGCTACCTTCTGTAGGAGATTTCGTAGTTTCCGTTCCGTGTCTGCTATCAGCACTGTGTCATCTGCGTATCTTATGTTGTTAAGATTGTGGCCGCCAATGATGGATGCTGGCAAAATTTCCACTTCTGTCAGAATTGCCTCGCTGTATAGGTTGAACAAGTCCAGTGAGAAGATATAATCCTTGACTTACACTCTTTCTATTTTTTTATCTTTATGCAGGCGGTTTGCTGCCGATAGAGGTTTTTGATTATTCTAATGTCTTTCCCGAATATGTCAAGATTTCTGAGCAGCTCTAGCAGATCTTTGTGGCCTACTTTCTCGAACGCCTTTGCATCGTCTATAAAGAATATGATCACGTTCTTCTGCATTTGTATTGCTCTTTCTGATAATATTTTGTTTTATTCGAACCCGCACCATTCTTTTTCTGTCTCTGGTCTGATTCTTCTGCGCACTCTATTCATCAGAATTCGGATGATGAGTTTTGTTATGTGGCTCATTAGGCTGATTGTTCGTTTGCACCTGGTTTCTTAAGCAGTGCTATGAAAATAGATCTGCTTGCATCTTCCGGTATATCCCCACTGTTGTAGATTTAATTTATTATTTCCGTAATCTTGTCTATGCCAAAATCATCTAAGGGTATCACCATCTCTGTTACAATTCCGTCTGGACCTGCCGCTCTGTTTCTGTTCAGTTTGGCCAGTGCAGCCTCTACTTCGGTTTTTAGAATTCCAGGCTCGTCAGTAATTCTGTGTATTGCTGTTGTGGAAGAGTTCTGCAATATATTCGTTCCAGCGCTGAAGAATTTACCTTCTCTAATATAAGCGTTCTATCCTTGGATTTTATGCAGCCTGTTGACGAGCATGTCTTCTGTCCTCTTATTTTCCTTATTTGTTTATGCATATCTCCTTTTTCCGTGTTACTGAATCTCTCTATTTCTACACATTTTTTGTTTAGCCACTCTTCTTTAGCCTGCATTTGGTATCTATTTCGTTGTGTAGTTTTCTGTATTCCGTTCCGAATCCCTCACTTTATATCCACATTATAATTTCTTGTTTGTTTATCAAAGTTTGATTAGGTATGAATCCACCACTTCTGCCTCCAGATATGGGTTAATTAATAAGACTTGTATAACTAAATTGTTAAAATGATTCATATCTTCATTCTAAATAAATTTTCACCAATTCTTAGTGCAACTGTTGTATTATTCTGAAAAAACGTAAAAGAAATATATGGTAAAATATTAGAAGTCGTATCACAAAGAAATTCTTAGAATCTAAAAATATTTTCGGGCTTTAAATAGCCTGCAAAGGGCTGATAAACCTTAAAAATCTATTATTTTAATATCTCATCAATGAATTCAGAACAACTGAAAATCACTAATACGAACTTTTTTTCATTATTCAACGCTTTTTCAAATGAAATTTTTCGAGTTTTCATTTATATTAATATGATTATTTATTTCTGCAAAAGAGTAACTAACACGGAATCCTTCATGTATTTAAAATGTATGTTAAAATGTATATTTTCAGCGAAAGTGTTTCTTGCCTTGGCGAGCGCCGTATGAAAGATCGAAATTATTTTCTTGGACGCCACATGCGTGTGCGTGCCCGTTAACGTCCTTTTTTTTCGCAAGTTCCTATTTGACTTCGCAGCCAAATCAATTTCTGTTACTGCTGCTGCCATTATCGCATCTACAACGACTGCTATGCAATCAACGCCTCACTCTAAACGTTATTCAATACAAATTTACTTCATTTCTTCTTTCCTGGTAATCTCTCTTTTCCTCTCTTGTCGTTATCTCAGCCATTTTCTACTGCAGTTATTTTTGCCTCCAATCCGATACGAAATTGACAAATCGTCTGCTTTGTTGCAAAAATCGCATATTCCTTATCAGTGTTTTTTTTTTTTGTTTGTTTTTTTTTTTTTTGTTTTTCATCCGAGTACTATCAAATGTTAGAAATCAAAATCAAATTATTACAACTATTGTGACACTTTTTTTAAATTTTTGTTTTGTTTTCTTTTAAATCTGAAAATATAAATCACTCACATTCGAATAAATATTGCCTTGTCTGAATTCACTTAGATGCAGATTTTTTTTTCAATGATAATTTTTACTAGTTCTTCTTTCATTTTGGTATTGCTTTTTTTTATCACGACATTTTTCTTTTATGTGATCTATTCCTTCAGAGTGTGACTTTCATCGATCATGGCTTTCCCTAACTTCCTCTCTTTTGTAGCTTTAAGCAATGTTTGCCCCTTTACTATTTCCCTCAGTCACTCTTCTGCCATCCATTTACACAAAAACGTTAAGTGTGTTTACTCAAAGTTTTCCCATTGTAACCTCTTTTCAGTATATCTTGTGAGTGTCAAATTGTCCAAACCCACTTTCCTCATTATGTGGCTGAAAACTTTCAACTGGCTGTTTTTGATTCTAACTATAAGTTTCATTCCTATTTACTTTTTTTCTTTTTCTTCTTCTGTCTTACTGTTGACGAGGTAGTCCCTGTAAGAAAGAATTCTGCTCTTAAATTCTTTAAGGTGACAATAAAAAGGTTAGCATTTCTATTGAAGTGCCTTCTCGTTGATTAAATGCTGGATTGTATTTATTTTATAATTTTTTTAACTTTTCTGCCCACACAAAAATTGGCTTTAAATTTGTAGTAGTTTCGTATAACTAAGCAAACAGTGGACTCTTCTTCTTTTTCTTCTTCTTCTTTTCTTCTTCTGCCTTTATTTCTTCTCTTCTTTTTATTCTTTTCTTCTAATTTTATTTCTTCCTCTTTTCTTCCATTTCTATTGCTTCTTCTTTTCCTTCTGCTTTTATTTCTTCTTTTCTTTTACTTTTATTTCTTCTCTCCATTCATCTTCGTCTATTTCTTTTCCTTTTTCTCTCTTTCTATTTTCTTCTTCCTCTTCTTATTTTTTTCATATATTTCTATTTTCTTTTCTCATATTTCTTCTGTTTTTCAAATTATACTTCTATTTTTCCATCACTTCTACTTCTTCTTCAGCTTATTCCATCTTTTCCTTTCTTCTTCCTTTTCTATTTTTCTTTCTTTTATTACTGTTCTCGTTCTTTTTCCTCCTTTTCTACTTCTTCTCTTCATTTTCTTATTACATTTCTATTCACCCCTCTTCTATTTCTTCTTTCTCTTTTATTTTCTTCCTTTTTCTTTTAATTCTTTATTTCTTTCTCTCCTATTTCTTCTTAGCTTTTACCCCTCTTTTCTACATATTTTTTTTTTAATTTTGTTTTGTCCTTCATATATAATAAGCTTGTCCTATCAAAGTACAAAACCAAATTGGTAACTGAAGTAAATACAAACTTGTGATGCGTCAATACTAACAAGACACATCGGTTGGAATGTTTCAAGAAAATGTTAGAGAGGATTTTCTAAGCGGAGCTTAAATGTGGCACAAGGCCGAAAGTGAGAATCGAACTTACTACACAGTAGTAATTAATCTAGTGAGACAAGCTTGCTAACCATTACACCACGTCGAGGTATTCTGATCAATGGGAGGTGAAGTTTTTCTTCTTCTTCTTCTTCTTCTACTACTACTACTACTACTATTACTGCTACTACTACTACTACTTCTCACATTCAGATTTTTTTCTTCTTCTACTTCTTTCTTCTTCTACTTCTTCTCCTTCTACTTCTACTGCTACTTCTTTTCACATTCAGATTTTTCTTCTTCTTCTTCTACAACTTTTTTCTTCTTCTTCTACTTCTCCTTCTACTACTACTTCTGTTCACATTCAGGTTTTTCTCATTTTTCTCCTACTTTTTCTTCTTCTGCTGCTTCTTCTACTACTACTACTACTACTTCACACATTCAGATTTTTTTTCTTCTTCTTCTTCATCTTCTACTTTTTTGCGAACTTTTAAAGAAATTGCGTGGATAAAAAAAACTGCGAATCCATTATCTTGCGAATTGTTTAACATGGGCGTTTCTTCTACATAATATTACATACAGGTTTATCAATACAGCACTGACAAAAATTTTTCAAGATATCCTTTTATTAACTTCGTCATTTTGCAATTAAATTTTCATATTTTTGATTTAATTTGATTTTGGTGATGAGCGTGTAACATTTCAAAATGTAAGCGTTACCACGTGTTTAACTCATTAAAATTTAACTCATTTAAATATATGATTAACGTACAAAAATTAGAAAAGTAAGAATAAATAAATGAAAATATATACACTATCATGGAAAACTCTTCGGAAATTTTAAACTCTTGTAAATTTGTAATTATTTCTATCTTATAATTGGATATTTTGCTATTGTATCGTCCACAGATGAAATTTTTTTCCCATATTGGAGTCATTTTCACACCTAATTATCAAATATTTTATCCGAAAAAGCGTGAAATACCCCCGCCAAATGGTCGAGCAAATGATTATGGCTATCTTACATAAACCAAATCAGATGCTACGTTTTAAAACAGAAAAATTTCTGTAATTAAATTTTGATTTCAAGAATGGCATTCACGTTGTTAATATTTTGTGTGGCTTATTTAGTTGAATAATTGATTCAATGCGCCTGAGATGAAATGTGTACAAATCTTTCACCATCTTCACAGGTACGAGATATCATTCCCTGTGATGGTGCTTCTACAACTTAAGATTGCATGGATTCTTTTGATGAATTCTACTCATTAACCCTGTTAAAATTTGATCCATGTTTTAAGTTTCTAATCTGGTCAATCGTTAAATACGGTGACACTTTCATCAATCAGTCTTTGTGGTATTGCATGCAATCTGCGATATAGAGCTCAATAATGCTATAAAAATCTTGTTTTCATCCATGTCTGGTCTTAAATGTTCCTTCAACAACATGATATATTTATTAATATTCAAACTATCGTCTATTTTAACCAATTTCTTTAAACTATCATTTTTATGGAGCCCTCAAGCATCCAGCCTTTACCTCAAAACCTCAGTTTTCATTGGGTGATGTGGGTCATTTCGTTCTGCTGTCGGCATTTTGACAAATTCAAATTAGAATACAAATCCATCTTCCTTTCATCGCTAAATGTGATCTTATCCCAATCTACAATTAATGCCACTTTGAAAATGTTGCTTTCAAATGCTTTTTATTAAAAGCTTGTGAAATGAACCTCTTCAGTCCATGTTCTTGAAGGATGAAATTATTGTCATATATTGACACCAAATTGTACAAATCGTACTCATCCATCACTTGTCTACCAGTCTTTGTTATAGTGGAACACAACCTATTATATTGTTAATAGACTCTCCCACCTATAATACGTAGGAGTAGTAGCAGTCGATCAGGAAGTTGGTCAGTCAGTCGACTGGCTGATCGGTTGAACTCTCTGCCTTTGGGCGGGGAGGAACCCGAAGGAGGCTACGCCGAAAGGCGGATTCTCTTTCGGGGAGGTAAACCGACCCTGAACCCGTTTATACAGGTTCAATGGGCATATTTTTGGCCGAGCCCACGGGCTCGGAAATCCCACGTTAAAAAGGCCTTGTGCCACAGGACGCCTTCGTGGGGGGTGGGGGGTGACTGAATATCGTTGGTCAGTCAGTCGACTGGCTGATCGGTTGAACTCTCTGCTTCCGGGCGGGGAGGAACCCGAAAGAGGCTACGCCGAAGGGCGGATCCTTTTTCGGGAGGTAAACCGACCTTGAACCCGTTTATACGAGTTCAATGGGCATATTTTTGGCCGAGCCCACGGGCACGGAGATCCCACGTTAAACCGGCCTTGTGCCACATGATGCCATCATGGGGTGGGGGGTGACTAAATATCGTTGGTCAGTCAGTCGATGTCGGACGACCGTTAGTCGGATACTAAAAGTATCAGCGACCACTACTAGATTTCTCTGCGTCATTACCTATTATATCAAGTTCCTAACGTTTTTGTACGTCGAACCTATTTTAGGACGGACTTAGTGAAATACAAGCCTCCACTGTGAAACTACTCTACAACAGTCTTCTTTCTTCCCTATGCTTTTTGTTGTCCTGATCTTCCTTCATATTATCCTATGCTGCAGATTTCGGAGCCAGCCATAGTTTGGTCGATTGAAAAAAACTTCAAGTGCTTTCAAGAGTATTTCTGAAATGCTGCCTCTTAACATTCTAACTTCCCTAACGTTAATTTTAAAAAATAAAAAATAAATGCAACTGCCGAAAAAGTATGATCTGTCCCTTAAACGCTCAATGAACGACTAATAATATTGTATACCGAGCTAGCTTACATTCTGATAATGATGTTAAATTTTATTTCCACTGAAAATCATTGGAAATTTCGTTTCTACAACCATCAAATGGCTTTAGGCAATATAAAATACAAAAACAAAACTGCTCTCTCTAAATATTTCTTGTAATTAAAGAATGATAGTAATACACCTTTTATCACCTGGGATATTATAGCAAGAGCCAAATCTTAAAACGGGAAAGAAAATAGATGTAATTTATGTCTTGATGAAAAATTAGTTATTTTAAAACACTTAAATAACCCTAACTTATTAAACAAGAGAAATGAATTGATGGTTACAGATTAATTTTTAATGTAAATTACGGTTTGTTTTTTTTCTTTAAAAAGAACAACTAATTTCTTTGTATGCTTAATATAAAACAACAAAAAATAATATTCATAAGTCTAAAATATTTTTTACATACATATATATATATATATATATATATATATATATATATACAAATCCTGCTTCTTTTAAATGCCAATTATTTTTTACATTAAAAAACTGTAATCCCAATGTAATAAATGACTTCGCTAACGTTGCGATACCATATATTTTTAAAATTTAAATTACGTAACGGTCAGTCTATACTTAGCACCTGAAGATTGCGTTGTACATGAAACTCCGAGTCGTGCTATCGGTGAGGGATAATATATATATATATATATATATATATATATATATATATATATATATATTAACAGGTTCTAAATTTTAATCTTGTGACGTTGTGATGTTAAGAATTATAAATTTGAAAGTTAGAATTACGGTTTCGTTCGTTGGGGGAAAGTATAAATATGGGATCTGATAGCAAGTTCAGTAATTTTATCAAATATTTGTCCCTCGGTTTCATATGGCAAAATCAACGATCTATACTATTCTTATAAATAAAGAGACGCCCATGTCTTTCCTTCCGCTTTACAAACAATAACATCTCTTTCCTTCCCCTTCCACTTACGCCATCAACTCTCCTACTTACAGGTTGAGTAAAATTAAAATGTTTGTCTATATTTTATCTGTTTAGTATTGGGTTTATTTATTTATTTCTTAGATTTAATGATTTTCATTAGTTTTATGTATTATATAATTTTCATTAGTTTTGTGTATAAACTTGTGTACAAAGTGCTGTTGTTAAAGTTTAAATAATGTTGTAGAGTAGTTTCACAGTGGAGGCTTGTATTTGTACTAAGTCGGTCCTAAAATAGGTTCGACGTACAAAACGTTAGGAACTTGATATAATAGGTTATGACGCAGAGTAGTCTAGTGGTGGTCGCTGATACTTTAGTATCCGACTAACGATCGTCCGGCATCGACTGACTGAGCGACTCGTTACTCTTACTACGCCTACTTATTATAGGTGGGAGAGTCTATTGATTATAGAATAAGTGTGTTCCACTATAACAAATACGCAATCATCTTGAGACCAGGAATGGATTAATCCATTTTGCATTGATTCCTTTTGGAAAAATTGGTTTCGGTCTACGAACATTTCTGGTTATGTACATTTCGGGTTACGAACGGGCTCCAGGTACGAATTAAATTCGTGAACTGAGGTTCTACTGTATTAGTATTATTGCTGAGGTGATATGGTTTATGTTATTTGGTATAATTCTTTGTTTATCATTCTGTACTGCCAGTACACAAGATTCGAAAAAGGATGGTCCCTCGCTAAGATCTACAGGCTTCATTCACTTGGAGCCATTTGAAACTATTGATCCATAAAAGCGGTTGTATACAGATGACATTTCAGGTATTTCCTAATGAGCTTGGTAGCATGCATGGCATCCATTTGAAGTTTAAATCACGAGACTATTTAAAACATGACTCGAGTTTTTAGGTTAATGTTTTGATTTTGTAGCAATTGGCGGTGTTCTACAAAACTATTTCTCGTGCAGCCTATTTTATGTTCAGTTTCCTTTTCTCCTATACTAAATTTGTCAAACTGATCCATATTTGAAGTGTTTGGTTACATGCTGAGTTTTATGAATTCAGTGCAATGAAAATACAAGTCAGTTATTAAAATACAATATTTTATAAGTATATATATATATATATATATATATATATATATATATATATATATATATATATATATATAATCATAGTTTCATAATAGTAAAGAAAGCAAAAAGAGGGAACAGCGAAATTTCGCTAGAAACAGAGAAATATTGAACTGCCATGCAATATCAATCTTTTTGTATGGCGTGAATGCTAGACAATTCCCAAACAGATAAAGAGAACGCGTAACAGAGATGAGGTTCTACAGAAGGATGCTGAGAATACCATGGACGGAACATGTGAGCAATGAGGAAGTTTTAAGGAAACTAGAAATAAAAAGGACGATTGTACTTAAAATCAGAAAAAGTTGAAATGAGTGAGCAGGCGTCTGCAACAGGGTTTAGCTAGCCAGCATAGTATTCGGAATTTGAGCGTACAGTTAAACTCGTTTCCCTCTTCATCTCTTGCATTCAGTATATCGTGTGAGTGTCGTAATTACCAAACCCTCTTTCCTCATTATGTGACCCCAAAATTTCAACGAATAACAGAAACCATATAACTTGAGAATTTCCAAGAATAGCAACAATTAAAATGGATAGCACATGTAACATGAACAGAAAATAATTGTGCAATCAAGATATTGACTTTACGCATTACTTCAAGCAAAGCAAAGTTTAGGAAGAAATCCCCCATCATTACTGGAAAGAACAATAACAGTTAGTAGACTTGAGAAACGTTTTTCTAAAAAAATGTTTTAATATAATGATTAAGCTTGGAAAATCGCTATATCAATCTATTTACCTGGGTACCTCGAGGTGGTATAATGGTTAAGCAAGCTTGTCTCGCTAGAACAATTACGACTGAGTAATGAGTTCGATCCTCATTGGTGCCCCTTATTTCGGCCTTGTGCCACATCTAAGCTACGCTTGGAAAATCACTATTTCAACCGACTGTAGCCCCGGTTGCTCGATTAATGAATGTCAAATGTTTCCTTATAAGGAAACGGCTAATGTTACCATTATTATTACCACATTGCTGTTATGGAATATTTGAGCTTATTCTTCCTGCTGAAGAGAACCGAAGAAATAATGAACCTTCCTTTTACATTACGACTTCTTAACAAGGCGACAACGTTGTCGTTTCCATGACAACACTACTTTTGTCTGTGCGTTGTTTTACTAGCACTTACTACCATCCAAAGGCCACAGCTAATTGTTATCGATTAAGTGATCAAATAATTTCAACTCTGGAGTCAGACAAAAACCATTTCAAGGACTACCGGTTTTCTACAGTTATCAAAATCCACTCAAGGAAAACTCGAAAATGGGTCCATCTTGTAATAAACTTAGGAATTACGACCATACAAATAACAGCCTTCATTGTCTGATATAGAAGTTAGAAATTAATATCAAGGGCTCACGATTAAATCAGAAGAAGCATAAGTGGAGAGTCAGGAAAATGATTTTTGTTACATTTCAACGCATCGAAGATGCTCGTTGTATATGTGCCATTGTTTTAAGGAAACAACACGAATTGAGCAATGAGAAAAAGAACATGTAAATCACTCTTAGATATGGCGAGGTTTCATATTATCCGTACAGTAGAGTCAATTACATTAAAAATAATTCATTTTTCAAATATGGAAACAAACCTTTAAAAAAAAAACAGCGAATAAATATTCCTAATCCATTTCAGAAAATACAAGCTACGATTACTATTTTTTATGCTATACGTGATACACGTGATACAGGCGATCATGTATCTTTCGATATATGACTGACGAATTAGATTTTTTCCCGTAGTAGGTTGTTATTTCTTTCTGCGCTAGGCTAGTTGCCATCTGGTCTATCCTGCTATTTACCCATAGCTGGAATGGGGGAGAAGAAGAGGCTTCATACCTTTCCCAAGGGTATTATGACGTAAGTGAATGTAATGGATTCGACTGGAATTCGAACTCTGCTCTCCGATGGCTCAATCCGTTTTGTCATCCCTTACTCTACCGTGCCTCATAAGACATAACAAAAAAGAACCAGAGAAATTCGGCTATCTGGAAAGTATTTTAACATATGTCGCAAAATGTGACATTGAAATCCAAAAGCGCTTTGAAATAGCGAAAATGCTTTCCAAAAGCTAAGCAAAGTATTAAGAAACAAGGAAAATGTTATTAAAAACAAAGAAAAGAGTTATGATCTGTTATGCAATATTAATCCTCCTATATAATAGATAAGGCTGAATAATTTCCTCTTAAATGAAGACTAGACTTGAAGCAACAGGGATGTGGTTCTACAGAATAATGCTGGGAATATCACAGATGGAACATGTGAACAACGAGGAAGTTTTAATCAAATTAGGTAAAAAGGATACTTCTACTTAGAATTAGAAAGAAAGTTGAAATTAAATACCTCCAAAAATTTTCTAAAAAAGATCATACTCTGATGAAAAAGGCTCCAAACTTAATAAAACAAAGTTTTATCGTCAAAATATTTATGCTATTCTTAAGAGAAAAGACAAAAGTGTTTTTGATTATTTTAATAAATTTTTGAATCCTTTCTATCACGTTAGAAATTGTGGTTAAAAATCTTGTTTTTCTTACGTCAGTGAGTAAGCCAAAGATTAGTATAGAGATTTTTAACATTTTTTTTTTCTTTTTCTTTTTTTTCATTAAAAACACATTGTATTGGAAATTCTAGAAAAAATCAAATAATTGTCCGATTTTAATTAAACTTTCCGGACTTATTCACAAATGAATGAAATTTTTTATAAACTTTTATTAGAAAATCTTGGTAATATTTTTTTTCTTTTTTTAGCACCAGAACTTAATTTTATGGAATTTCGAGAAATTTAAATTTAAGCCTCTTTATATTTATATTAGTTAAAAGCAGTAGTCCTTGGAGAATTTAAATCATCAATTTGTTTTTGTCAAACAGAAACACTATTAATCGAAAGTCTGCTCTGAATCGTAAAATAAAAAATGCAATAAAACTATGACATTATTTAATTAGAAAAGCTATTGATTGTTTTTATAAATAAAATATATTAAGGACACTATTTCTTAAGAAAAAAATTGGATGAATAATTAATTTTACAAGAATTGTTTTAGATTATATTATTATTAAGTGAAAAATTATTTACTAATAATAAATGGAAAAACTTATCAAATACCTATATTTTTAAAAGAATTTAAAATTTTTCAGTTTGTGTATAAACGTGCCGATTTTTGTAACTACAGACAACCATATACATTATCAGAAAATAAGAGCGATGACTATAGTAAATTTAAAGCCAAAATTTTAAAAATTCAATAAAATATTAGATTACGGAGAATATTTTCCTATTTTTTTTATGATTGCCGATTACTTAAAAATTATGTAAAAAAGGCGCTGATGTCATTTTCTTCAATATATGTTTTACAGATAAAGTCTACGTGGAACAACATTAGATCTGTCATCAGATACTCAACACGTCAAAACAGTTATTGTCAGGTTAAAAACAAAGCTACTCTCGGGTTTAAAAAATGCATTTCTGTGATATTTTAAGCATAATGTAATATTTGCTTCAAATCAAATTAATTATACTTGAAATCAGCTAATATTCCTCAAATAAAGTCTCAGAAAAGTGTTTTTTTAAGATTTTTTTTAATTAGAGAATTACATTGCGATGAAAGACGACTAAAAATGCCGCTAATCAGCTATTTAAGCAAAGAAGAAGTAAAACTCACTCGAATCAATTTAAATTAGTTTTTGAAATACAGTAAAGTATTTTTCTCATTGGGAATATTAAATTTAATATATTAGCTTGAAATTAAAACGAAAATAAAAAATTCAAAAAAGATTTTTCATTTTTCAAAATTCATTTTAAATCTTAGGTATCATGTTTTTTGTGGAGGTCCCTAGTTAAAATTTCCAAGACACAAAATGAGGAAAGAATACTCGAATAATTTGAAACTAACAGGACATTTAGAAGGTAAGAGAAACAGACAGAAGTGTTGAGTAACCTACCTAACCCAAATGGACGGTACGGTACAACAGGGTCTAGGAGAGAATTTAAATTGCTAAGTGCTACAAAGGACAGGAAGTTGTGAATAGTCATGATCATATTCTAATGTTTACATATAAAGAATTTACATGTGAAGTGTACCGTATAGATAACTTCATTTTATAAGCTTTTCTATTTGAGCCATTATCCTCATCTCATTTGAATCGTTATAACTATTTATACATAATACACAGGAAAATGTTTAATCACCTATTCTACATGGATATTTCCAAACACTTTGCCAAGGACGACAATGAGTTGAAGGGTATCCTCAATACAGTAAAATGTTTCAGTGACGACATCGGTTTGGATTTCGGATTAGATAAATGTGCAAAAGTAACATTCAAGAAGGGAGAATTACAGAAACACACTCAATAGATGTAGATTTTGTCACAAAGTTTAGGGAACTGGAATAAGAAAAAACCTATAAAAAGCCAGGAGTCAGCGAAGGAGATGGAATACAATATACCCAAATGAAGGAGAAAGTAAGAAAAAAATACTACCGGCGTGTGCTGTGTCTGATGTTAAATACCGAGTTGAAATCACTAAACAGAATATCAGCCATAAATACTTTGGCCGTTCATGTGGTGCAATACAGTTTCAACATCCTTAACTGGACCGTAGCTGACATTAAGCGAATGAATGTCAAAACGAGAAAACTTCTGTCTTGCCATTGCATGCATCATCCCAAGGCTGATGTTGATCGCTTTTATGTGTCCAGATCCGAAGGAGGAAGAGAATTAGTTCAACTAGAACTGTCTTACAAAGCTAAAACAATTGGTTTTCAAAGATACCTGGAAACTAAAGAAGACTGGATGATGATCAGTGTTAAAGATCATAGAAGAAATAAGAAACTTTATTTAGTAATAAAAGAAGTCAACAAATCTGAAATGGAAATTCAAGTGGGCAAAGAAGTGCAAATAAACCATAATACATCTACTGTAACGGCAAAGAACCTAAAAACGAAACCAAATGGAATGGGCCAAATGAAGATATCAAGATAAGCCTCTTTATGGGTCAATACTCTGCCCGTGCTTAACATGCTAATGTAGACAAACGCCATGTCCATCAGTAGTTACATAGTACAGTGTTAAAAGATGAAACCGAAAGTTTATTTTTTGTTACACTAGACCAATGCTTGCTAACTAGAAATTACCAAAAATATAATGAAAAATTGTGCTCACCCGAAATGCAGATTCTGTGACAAGTATTCAGAATCCATTTTGTATTAGGTTACACCCACTGAATATAAACTCGGCATGATGGAGTGGGCCAATATCTGCACTTGAAAATTTGCAATTTTTGCAGGAAAGAAACTGTAAGAAACTGGTATGAACATCACCCAGAGCCTATTACAGAGATAGGACCAGTAACAATTTTACGGGACTTTACAATACACACAGACAGAACAAAGCTAATCGCCCAGATATCGGAATAAAAAAAGAAGACAGAATGTACTTTGTTGTTAACATGGCAGTCCCTGCAGATTGTAATGCATCTTTGAAGACACACAAAACTATCAAAATACAAGGATCTTGAAGTAAAAAAAAAATCTAAAAAATGCGGCACATGAGGGCATCAATAATTACAGTTGTAGGTGAAGCCCTCGGTTTGATTGGAAATGTTCTGATAGAAGGAATACCTGGTAGTCAATACCTTCATGAAATACAAAATATTGTGCTCACAAGTACAGCCCGCATCTTACGAAGTTTTATCTATTTAAAATAGAAAAGTTGTCGTTTTTTCTTTTTACAAATATGTTCAGTGGAAAATGTCATGATGCTATTTTCTGACCTTAGGTCTCTGGTTGGGACCCGGAAGGAAATGAGTATACAACAGAAATCAAAAGAAATAAGAAAATAATAATAATAATAATTTATTATCTTAAAATTTCCGACGAAAATATTTTATTTTGATTACATTATAAGAAAATGAATCCAAGATGCAAATGTCAAGCAAGAAAGTTACATATCATAGAGCCTATCACCTTGAAACAATAATAAACAAACAAATCTTGCGGACCATTGATAGTGTAGTGAGTTCAACCGTGACTAGGTGTTATTGCTTATGTGGTCTAATGCTAGACTAAACTAAGCTTAAAAATACCAATTTAAATTTTCCATGGCACATAATGAGGAAAGAGGGTCTGGAAAATTTGATATGCACAGGATAGATTAAAAACAAGAGGAACAGAGAAAAACAACGCGTAATCTGTCTAGCGGGCTTGAGTAAATGGATGACAGAACAGGATTTAGGAGAGATAAAATACAAAATTTATTATGAGCTACAAAGGATAGGGAAATTTGGAGAACTATGATCGCCAACGTCATAGAGGCACACGGATCATAGAAGAAGAGTGTAAAGAATTCTATACTTACTGATTACCCCCAGATATGTTAGCTTGTGTCGGGTGCCAACCAGAGACCTAAGCTTAGAAAAAATCGTCAATAGAATATCATGAAGTGAAAAGTAGAAAATTGCTCAACACTGATCATATTTGTCTATATTTCTAAGATGAGGTACACTATTTATATTATTTGGACTATTGCCCTCAAGGACACATGGCACAGTGGATAAAGGCGTTAGTTAGATCCAGTGAGAATACCCAAAGAGTGTGAGTTCAATACCCGGTTAAGGCAGTGGAGAACTTGGAGAGGGGAATCAACGGGAGATAAATGATAATTGACATCCATTAAAACATAGTTCGTGGAACTAGAACAGTCTACCCCAGTGAGCGAAATAAAGGGTTCAGTTCGACATTCCAACAACCTGAAGAAGGCCGGAGTGTACAACGGCCGAAACGTTGTAATAAATATGGCGACAAAGATGAGGACAATCGTCCGAAAAATGTAAATGATCATATTATCAAAATAAACGAGAACGTGAGTTTTAATATCTAGAGAGTAAAAATTGCACCCCCGCGTTTCTTTCCTTTTTTTTCTTCTTCTTCACATTCTTTTCATTTTTTATGTCTTCTTCTCTTTTTTTCTTCTTCTTCCTCTCTATAAGCCTTACTTTCCTCAAGTAATGAAAATATTCAGACAATGCTTAAATTTCCCACCCAGTGAAAAGCCACTCGTTACTTCCCCGCGTCGCACTGATTAACCTAAACGATTTTCAGATCACCTCATTTAGGAAGCAGACGAATTCGTATTTGATTAGTGTTTAACGATTTCTTTCATTTACTGACTGTTCACTAAATCAAGCTTTAGATCCACACTTGATTAAGGTAGTAAACGTTGATAACCATTCATTCGTTTTGTAGTTTAACAACGTATTTGCCGGCATATAAAACGCATATTTTACAAGATGATTTATCGGATTACTATATCTGACAGCAAGGCCTCTGATCAGAAGACTGGCGGTTTTGAGGGTGGGGAATCACTTCTGAATTGCTGTTGTTCCCAGGTTCACCTTGACCCAGATTGGTAGCACCCGTTAGGGTCCCAGCTATAGACAAATAGTGACCCACAAAACAAACCCAAAACACAGTAAAAATATAAAATTACATTTTATAGTAAAATACCAGCAATGCATTTTTATATAAAAAATATTACCAACAATGCCTATTTATAGTAAAATGACCAACAATACATTTTATCTGTAATTGAAGGCATACAATGGCGTTCAAAATATTTAGATTTCAGCATTATATTTAATGCCAAAATCTACATATTTGGAATAATTTTGCCCATAGAGGTTAATATGCCGCTAAACAAAACCAACCAACTAAACTACACATCGTAATTTCTGTTAGCACCTTATACACATAGCTTAAGAATTTTTGATGGGTTGTCTTCTATCGATAATGTTAGTGCATTGGACGCAGTGTAATATTTGGAAACATTTTATGAAAAAAATTATTTACTGGGATCGATGAATATGGATTGTTTTCAATAGTATGAACCCCGGAAGCCTTTTTAATCATTCCAACAGTTTCCGAGGACGGATATCAGCGTTTCAAGCAAATCTTGGTGCATATTCGCCATGAATTCAATTTTCCCAAAATACTGTATGCAAACTCAATCACTTTTGCCAAATTGCATCAAGAACTCGCAACCGATTCCCGGTTTATTCAAAGTGGTCGGATAATTTTCGGACATACCTAGTATTTTTCTATATATTGTATTCTAAATCAATATTGTTCCATCACGAGTATAAGATAGATACATCCGTGGACCACAAAGTGTTTATTTGACCACGGTATTTTTCTTGGCTATGCCTCTATTCCTAAAAGTTCATTCCTGAAGATTTCACGCTCTTCAATAACCTCGTAAGCGTTCAAGAATATTCGATTTGACGCACTACTTCCGTTCGATTTAGCTAATGGTAATGCGCTAAGAGAATTAATTACTATTCATTTAAGAAAAAAAATATGGGGTTCTTGTCGACTAACGATCGCTACATGAGAAACTCAGAGTAACCACTTGGAACTAATTTCTTTTTACTGTCTCATTGGTTAATGTTACTGCTCTTTCTTGGTCTTGCTATAGTCATTGAGCACTTTTGGTTATTGCCTCAGTAGGCGTCTGCCTTTTCTTACTTTTATGTTTCTTTTCACTTCTTTGGTCGGTTTTTCTCTTATTTTTTCTTGTTTTTTGTTGTTGTTTTTTTTTTCATGGTCGTTTCAAGTTATTTCGTTTAGCGAGATTTGTGTTTGTAGGGTTGTATTTAGCTGCTGTACTAATAGCTGGGTTTGTTTAAGAAATGCGGATACGGGGTCTGATCAAAAAGTATTGGGACTATTGCTATGGTAACGCAGCTAAAGTATGCGGAGTGAATCTACTTGGTGCAGATTGACCTTGAACTCTGTCGCACAGGGACACTAAGTTATAACATTCTGGCTCACTGCTGTTGCTTATAACAGTACTTGAGAGGGATACAAAGCTAATGTTATTGTTATTCTATAACAACGTTATCAAGACGGCTTACTCTATACATGAATGATTCATCGCCCATTGCACAACATCGGCAAAAACATTCTTGTCAACATTCACAATTTAGAAGAATATTAGTCGACAATACCTATATAATTCACCAAAAACGTAATAAGCTCAAACTACAAATTCTTGAAGCTATATTTATTAAAAAAAATTAAAAACAACACTTAACGAAAATTAATTATGAATATAGTACAAATATTCTGAACTGCTTATAGTATATAATTCTTTAGTAATATCTCTGTTAAATCTAAACAGTTTTTTAAAAACTAGCAAACTATAACCTTCTAACAAGAATTCAATTTTTAACTAAGTTACCTCTCTTACTTTAAAATTTTACAACATGGAAAAATTTTTAAATCTCTGTTTATGGTTTTGCGCATGACCCGAACTGTTAATGGTTTAATCACAAAAGACAAAAATATTACTTCAGACAAACAAAATTATTTGTCTTAGCCATCATAATCCTGAAGATGATATTGGAATATATCGAAAGTACTCGGGAAAATAACAATGAATAAATATATCTATGTTACCTTAAGACTCTCCTTAACCATGAAACAACAAATACGTGATTACGAAACGATTTTATTGAAAATAAACAAACAACATATCTAAGTTGTTTAATCAGATATGTTTAAATGAAAATATGCTACCAAAATATACGGAATATATATATATATATATATATATATATATATATATATATATATACCAAAATATACGGAATATATATATATATATATATATATATATATATATAAGAGTTCTCATGTTTTAAAAACGAGAGCCGAAACCATCAATATAATTATTAAAATTAAATTGAATTAAAGTAACAAGCCATGTTTCATCCTCAAGCGAAAATTTAGGAATAACCCTTTTTGAAATTTACGTATCGTTATAAGCGTGTTCATTCGTTACTATGGGAACGGCTGGGCCGACCATTTATCCACATATCAGTCACCTTCAGGGAGAGGTCAAGCTGTGGTAGGGTGGGGTGTCTATTTCAAAGCGAATTATGTCTTTCTTGTACGCGCATTGTCTGTTCATTCACAGAGAAAGATAGATATATAACATAGTATGTTAAGTGTCTGGATAATTTTGTTTATTTATTTATTAAACTGCGAAATTTGATTTTTTTTTATTCATTTCTTTTAAATGCCAAAAATGCTTTTATGTTGCCTCCACCTAATTTTAAATTCATTCTTCGTTGACCCAATATATATCCTGTGAAGGAATCATATTTTAAAAAAAAATAATTATATAAGAGATAGAGACAAAGTAAAGCTTTGTCCGTAACAGACCTATACTAATGGTTTAGATTCCAACTTGCTATACTACCAAATATTTTCTGATAATCGGCAAAAAATCGCTTTACAGCAAGCATCCTGTCTTCGATATGGTGGTATTTACTAATTCCTCTTACCATGACACAGGGAGGCACGGTTAAGTAATGGATAGTGGCTCGGATTGAGGAATCGGAAAGCCGAGTTCGAATTCCAGTCAAATACATTACATTCACTAGGTATGAATCCTCTTCTTCTCCCTCCTATGGGTAAATAGCAAGATTTGGATGGCAACTGGTCCCGCCACTGCGAGAAAAAAATCTCCCTCGCCTCGTCAGTCATGTATCAAACTCCTCCAATACCCGAATTATTTCCTACGCAAAGACAAAGCCCACAGAAAAAAGGCATAAAAAATAATTCCAATATACAGTGTAACCCGGATATAAGAGACCCGGATATAAGAGAAACCCGGGTTAGAGCCTGTGTTAATGTATATAAAATAGACCAAACCCGGATATAAGAGAAACCCGGATATAAGAGACTTCTTCTCCGGTCCCGACAACTCTCTTATATCCGGGTTACACTGTAATAAAATTAAATCGCCCAAGCGTGTATCACCCATGGCACATTAACTGACTGACACAACACAATAAATAGTATGTTGATGAAACTTCCGGTTGGGGCTAAACTAGCTTGTTAACATTTATACTACAGTGAGATCATCTATATAGCTATTTACTAAGCTTGACTTATGGTCAAATGAAATGGATATTTACTGGGAATTGAAGCCGCTAGCGGATGAATTTGCTAAGCATTGTCCTACCATAGGTACCCCGTTCTCAATGTATTAACTTTTGATTCATTCATTTTTTACGGCTTATCAATCCTTTGTAGGTTATTTAAAGCCAGAAAAAAATTGTAGGTTCCAAGAATTTTTTTTTAGATAATCATGGTTTAATGATACAATTCTTACTAATTAAAACATATGTGTAAGAAGTGGATTCATACCTTTCCTAAGTGTATTTGCGCGTAAATGAACATAACAAATCTAACTCGACTTGAAACTCAGCTTCCCGAATAACAATTCCAAGCTTTTATCCATTACACCACCCGCACATCCAGCACTTGGTATTATGATTAACATCAGGAAGAGGCAGCTGAAGTTCCTGGGACGCCTAATGAGGAAGGAGGGCCTGGAGAATCTAATACTCACGGGTCGAATAAAGGGAAAAAAGGCAAGGGAAAACAACGCATGACATCTTTAAACAAGTGGATAACAGAATGTGATCTTGGGGATGTGGCTGAGGGGAGGAACTTGTTGAGAGCTGCAAAGGATAGAGGGAGGTAGAGGGCCATGATCACCTACGTCCTGAAAAGACACGACACATAGAAAAAAAAAGGAATCTAGGTATTGACCAAACTGAACGTTGCTTAACTTCGGTGATCGTACAGGAACGGGTATTTCAACGTGATGTTGGTGGTCATCCTTCAGTGTATGGTGTCTGTCGCGTAGGTTCAATCAAACGTCTGTTCGTTTGTTTTCAAGTCCAATTTCAATTAGAATAAAAAGTTAAAAAAGCGCTTCATAGAGAGAAAAAAAAACACGAATTAATGGCTATATAGAAAAAAGGAAAGAGAGAAGTAGAAATTAAAGATGGCGACACTATTAAAATTCGCTAAAAGTGACGAAAAATCATTGTACTGAGTCTAAATCAGCAGGGCAGGATGAGGCTGTCACTGGTTGTCATCTTTTTAACAGAATGTTGCACGTCAGATGTCACAAACCAATGACATCCTCGATCTTTCAGATTTTCTCTACTTCGTTTCTATTTAGCACATTTGGTTTACCGCCACATTACGCATACGATCACCGATGCTAAGCAACGTCGAGCTTAGTCAGTATCTATATGGGTGACCGCATGGAAAATACCAGGTGATGTAAGCTTGGATGTTCGGGTGGTGTATTGGATAATGGCTCGGAATTTGTAATTGGAGAGCAGAGTTTCAATTCCATTTGGAGTCGTTATTTTCACTTAGGAAGCTTGGGAAAGGCATGAATCCATCTTTTCTCTCCACCACCCCGTATGGGTTAATTAGTAAACCTTGTATCACTAAAATCATTATTATCTCAAAAAAAAGAAATAAATAAAATTGCCTACAAAATATTTAGATTCCGGCATCAAATAACCCATATAGGCGTTGATATGCCGCTAAACAAAAACAAACAAGTTTACCACATTCTTACACTGGTGAAATCGTCAAACGACATAATTGTTAAGTGATCTCGCATGACGACATCAGTTGTGCATGCTCCACAAATTCTCATTGACTCTCAGCAGATTGGTCGATTGTATAAGTTTTTTTTTTTGGGGGGGGGGTTTATGCGTGATAAGATAGATTTATGTAACTAGCCAAATACCCAACCCACAGAAAGAGAAAATTCATAATAGACGTTGTCTTAATGTTTTTATTAATAATAAAATTAATTCAGAAACAATTTATAAAATATTTTTCTTCGATTACGAAAATGTTATTTTAATTAAATTTCTTTTAATTAAATCCAGTTAAAACGAAATTAAAATTCGCTATATCTGTATAAGTCTGCAATGATTTCATTAATAATAATTCAAAATAATAAAAGTTTGTATTAATAATAATAATAAAATTGTGTATAATAAAAATATTTTTTAATAAAATATTGTATATAATAAAATAGCTTTCGACACTTAGAGAAGAGAGCGATTTAAGAATAGAAAAAGAAAAGTCAGAGTTCAAAAATGTTCAACAATATTTCGATGGTATGTTAAGTTATGCTTAAAAATTGTATGAAAGTATAAAAATATTTTTAAAAATACCAATCTCTGTACAAACGTTGCTTTTCTTGAGAAAAACGGTTTTCTTAAATCGTACTCTTTTCTAAATGTTGAAAATATGCCATAGTCATTTTGGTAATATAATAATAATCGCATTGTGATCAATCCCACTAAAACTCTGGAGATACCATACCATCCAGAAATCGGATTTTTTTTTAGAATTGTGCATATTCTGAGGAATGTGTTATCTGCCCGAGTTCCTTGTTGAGAATGTAACCGATGTATGCAAACAATTACACTGTAATTAAAATTAAAATTAATTCAGCACACTTAAAATTTTTCATTTGTTTAAATAATTCCGTTCTTTTTTAAGAAAATATAATTAAACAGGAGGCACGCCGGAGTAATGGATAGCGGCTCGGCTTGAGAAAACGGAGAGCCGAGATCGAATTCCAGTCGAATCAATTACATTCACTTACGTGCTAATATCCTTGGGAAAGGTATGAATCCTCTTCTTCTCCCCATCGATAAATAGCAGGACAGACTGGGTTCTATAGCCTTGGATGGCAACTGGTATAGCGCAGAAAGAAATAGCAACCAATTACGGAAAAAATCTGCCTCGTCAGTCATGTATCGAAATATACATGATCGCCTAAGTGTGTATCACGCATGGCACATAACTGACTGAATTAAACAGACTGACTTTAGATAATTCTAACAATACAATAACAAAAAGTCCGGAGTAATATGCTTTTATTTAAGAGCCCTTAGAACCTGTAGCCCTAAATTCCTGTACGAAGAACAGAAATACATTGAAAATGTCTTCGGACTCTTCCAATACCCGAATTGGTTCCTGCGCAATGATAAACGTAAAACCTACAAAACTCACAGAAGAAAACATAAAAAATAATAATTCAAATATAAGAGAATTAGACACATAATCCTACCTACTAACTTCATGATAGTCACCATAAAAAAAACTTGTCCAACCTTAATATAAAATTCATCAACAGCACCTGTCAAAGAATAAGACATATAGCTAATATCAAACAAGATAGCAATAAGAACAGAACAGATGAAGGAATATAGAACATAGACTGCACAAAATGTCCATTGATACATCGCCGAAACATACAGAAATCTCAAAAAGATATATGAACACCACAGAGATATCCTGCGTAACACCAATCTGAACACACCGTAATACATCTGACAACAGGTTTGAGTTAAAAGAAAATACCAGTCTACGCAGAAGAGAACAGGATTCAGTGAGAAGGAAGTTCACTGAGAGTATGCTAATCTCACAGTTCTCAACAGTAAAGACTACGACCAGAGATTATCATAACACAATGCGGTATACGATCTAGCCAAGAACAACAAAGATCTACTTGAAGTCGGTTGATTTAAACACACGAACAAGTCTAATATATATATATATATATATATATATATATATATATATCCACAGACAGACTGTTTCGTAGTATCACAGCTTCTCAGTGTGGCTAGACGTCCGATTGCTTCAAACCGGGATCGAACCCCGACTGATTCGACATCAGTCAGATATCTTGCCATTAAGCCATCATCGGAATTTTAACGTTTTTCTCTAAACGAAATACGCCAGCGGCTCGGAGAAGTCAGTTCAATTTACTTGAAGATTAATGTTTTATATATATATATATATATATATATATATATATATATATATATATATATATATATATATATATATATAAAAATTTATTTGAAAATTATAACATACATATGTTATAAAATCACTACAAAAATGACCATTTCGTTTCAACTAGTATTTTTTGTTTATTGAATTTATTCCGTCAACACCAAATCTATACTTGGATATATATATATATATATATATATATATATATATATATATATATATATATATATATTTTTGTGTGTGTGCATGTGTGTATATGTGCCCGCACGTGCTTATATAAAGGGTCACATATACATGAATATGTGCGTACATGTATATATATATATATATATATATATATATATTAGAAATACGTCTACTTGTACAAATATTTGTACAAGTATACATTAGGAAAAATGTTCTAAATGGTGCAGATTCCTATTGACAGACATAGTGTCTTCCAGCAGCCAGCCTCTTGACCCAGAGCAGCACTGCCTCCTTAAGGCACTTGATGAAGAACCCCGTGTTGAGTTTGAGTCCATGTAGAAAGATGAATGGAGGCATAACGTTGACATCACAACTGATCACACCAAACACCTTAATCAATCCAACTAAATATATATATATATATATATATATATATATATATATATATATATATATATATATATATATATATATATATATAGTTGTATATTTAGACAGGATTCTTTCCTTTATGCATGTTTCATTAAAAACGACAGACAAGGTACTACGGTTAAGCTATTTATTTAATTTTTCTTGTGTTCAAACAAGAGCTTTCTTTTCTGGACAAAGGGTGTGTAAGAACTGTCCAAATGTTTTATATTTACGAGCGCCTTCGACTATACCTTTAGCCATTATCAAGGATGATTCTATTTTCAGCTTAATTGAGTGAGTGCGTTCTGTGTATGTCTTAGTGTGTGGTAGGGATGTTTTTAATTTCCAGATACGGTTAACACATTGTGGCTTTGTTCGTAATAAATATTGTTAAGAGTTGGCTTTTTCTTTTTTATTATTAAAGCTTCCATTATTTTTAGTCTTTTTTTGCAGGTGGATGCAGTTAATACATTTGTGTTTTCTACTAGTATGTTCCTAATAGAGTCTGGTAAATTTGTGTATGTGTTTAAATGGGTTCTAATGGAGCTGTGATCATATAGGGGTAATGTAAGACGTCTGGATAAGCATGTGGTTGTGTAACCGATGTAATTATTTATGTGTCCGGTTTGATCAGGAACATAGTTCCTTAAGGGGCATTTGAACTCATAGATAATGTTCGTTCTTTGTAATTTTGACTTGGCTGGTGTATTGTTATTTTTTAGGATAAGGTTGGCTGTCTTAAATTTTTTATAATAGATAATAAATTTGATTTTTTTATTCGGATCATTTGGAGTAGTATATTTCTTTATAATATGCCTTAGAGATGATTCGTCTTGTTTGTAATTAATATGCATTTGGTTTTTGAAATAAATGTGTATGTGATTTTTGGTTGTGTGTTCACTATCGTTATTACTTGCTTTGGGGAGAAATAGTCTAATTTGGTGGTCTATAAGGTGGTTAGGGAAGCCGTTGTTGATTAGTGTTTGTTTAACGTTGTTAAGTTCTTTGAGGAAGAGTAGTCGAGAGGATGAATTCTGGTGGGCTCTATTTAGAAAGTTTTTTATTACTGCTATTTTGTACCTAAGTGGACATTCGCTTTTGAAGTTAAGGTGGCCCGAGTTTTTGCTGGTGGGTTTTTTGTATAATGATGTAATGAAAGTGTTATTGCTGTATTCAACGAGGACATCTAAGAATGGAAGTTTGTTTTTTTGGCAAAGTTCATAGGTAAGGTTAAGGACGGATTTTTTTTCAAATGTGATCTTAATTGTTTCTATTTCTTTAATGTTATTGGCTAAAATAAAAATATCGTCTACGTAGCGAACATAGATTTTCGGTTTACGGACCTGTGTAAATATAGTATTTTCTACGTGGGACATGTAATAGTTGGAAAAGCATGGACCGAGTGGATTTCCCATACTAACACCGTTAGTTTGGGTATAAATATTGCCATTATGGTCATAGAATGGAACTTTGGTTGTGCATGCATGTAGTAATTTTTTTTAGGATGGATGGTTTGATGGGTGGCGGAGGGATAGAATTATTAGTAAATACAGAATTGAAGATAATGTCAATAGTTTGGTCGACGGGGACGTTTGTAAATAAGTTTTCAACGTCAAGTGACGCTATTATACCTTAGTTTGTTTTTGGGGGTTTTTTGGTTGTTTTTTTTGGGGGGGTTTTTTTGTAGTTATTAAAATTTTCAGGAATTCGTGGGTGGATGTGATGCTGTAATTGGTAGGTAGGTATTGAGTGATGATATCGTTCAAGAATTTTGATAGTTCGTAGATAGGTGTTGGTATCTGGGAAATAATTGGTCGTAGCGGGTATCCCGGTTTATGGGTTTTTTATGTTTCCATATAAATATCCCGGTTGTTAATCTCCAACTATTTTTTGAATTTTCAGGGAACCGACTTACGTGTTGTGAGCTGTTATTAGTTTGTTGACGGACCTTTTTAAAGTCTCAGTGGGATTTCTTTTCTGTTTGGTGAATTTAGTTCGATCATCGATAATATTTTTTAATTTTCGGTGGTAATCGGCTTTATCCAGTATGACGTATATGTTAGCTTTATCAGCACGTCTGATGACGATGTCGGAGTTGATTTTTTAAATCTTTCGCGGCCTTTTTTAGTTTTGGTTTTAAGATATTACTATGGAACCCTTTGTCCAGAAAATAAATCTCTTAAAAAGCTTAACCGTAGTACCTTGTCTGTCGTTTTTAATGAAACATGCATATATATATATATATATATATATATATATATATATATATATATACACACACACACATATATATATATAGATATATATATGTGTGTGTGTGTGTGTGTGTGTGTGTGTGTGTGTGTGTGTGTGTGTGTGTGTGTGTGTGTGTGTGTACAAGCACACAAACAGGTAGACACTCTCTCCGATGTGGGCATAGATGCGAGAAGGTAATTTGATTTATGGTCCGCACTTCTTTCAGAGATCCCCATGCATTTTCCTCGCATACAGTATGGTTTTTCTTTTATTCTAACCTGGAAAAGCCAGAGAATACAGCTGCTCTCGGCGAAACGCTTCGTTTATAGATTTTCAACTTTGTCTCGTTATCTTCTCTTTTTTTTTCGGAAACATCCTACAAACACGTAGATAATTCCACTCAACTAATTTGACGTTATGTAAAATGTCAGACAATTGTTGCTATAAACGCTGCAATTAATAACATCCTTAGTAAATAACATCCTACAAAAATTCTAATATTTTTCAAATTATTTATTTTATATCCACCTATTTAAAAAGAACAAAAATAGTCAAAAAAAAAAAGTTATTTTTAGACGGCATGATTGCGTTTATTGGATGTGTGCTTTAAATGTAAACACACTGATATTTGACTCACAACTGAATTCTTATAAAACAGATATAAATTATTTCTATATAAATATGAATTTAAAAATAACAAACTGCTTATGCAAAAATAAAAAAAACAATTGATTATGCATCGTGGGTTTTTCAATTTGCATTAAAAATAACATAGATGAAATATTTATTAAAATAAGTTTTTGACAATTGTTACAAAAAATAAATGTTAATTTTAATGCTATAACTGACATTTGTTAGTAATATATATATATATATATATATATATATATATATATATATATATATATATATATATATATATATATATTGAACAATAAAAAAATATTAAAAAATTAAAATCTTCAGACACACTGGGTTTTCGATTAATATTCTTTCGTTTTTTTTTATTATTATTTCATTTAGATTCCTTGACTAGTTTCGTCCAAAATGGCCATCATCGGGAGAAGAAATATTTCTGCTTGCTGGTAACAGTAAACTACAGAAATGAATGTCTTGATGGAGAAAATGAACTTGTGTCTGTAGTTTTCATTTGTTTTTTTATTTTTTTATCTTTTTAATATGAATCTTTTAACATTCCTTGTTATATATATATATATATATATATATATATATATATATATATATATATATATATATATATATATACTTTTAAGCTTCATTTTTTTAATTTATTTTTTATTTTATTTTTTCTTATTTAAAATGGCCCCTACCTACATCCTATTTTCTGTATTTACACCCAAATATTATTTTTGTCTTATTTTAACTTTGAGCTGTGAATCTGTGTGTAATTTAGCGTTCTCCCAGAGTCCCAGTATATATATATATATATATATATATATATATATATATATATATATATATATATATTTAAATCATAAGTTATATCTCGTGCCTGATGACTTGGTAAAGCAACGAAACTTAAGTTGCACCCCAAACGTAGGTATAAGTATATTTATTAATATATATATATATATATATATATATATATATATATATATATATATATATATATATATATATATATCTTTGCTCTGTCTAACCACATCGAGCACTGTCATGTTTAAAGTAAATTTAGTAAATATTAAAGTAAATTTAGTAAATATTTATTCGCTTACCTGTTTATGCACACTAGCGCGTATATACGATTGCTAATATCTAAACGACAGACACGGGACTACGGTTAAACTTTTTATTTATTTATTGTTTTGTGTCCAAACAAGAGCTTTCTTTTCTGGACAAAGGGTGTGTTTCTAATGCAGTCTCTTAAATTTGTGTGTGCGTGTGTTTAAATGGGTTCTAATGGAGCTGTGATCAGATAGGTGTAACGTAAGACGTCTGGATAAGCATGTGGTTGTGTAACCGATGTAATTATTTATGAGTCCGGTTTGATCAGGAACACAGTTCCTCTGGGGGCAATTGAACTCATAGATAATGTTCGTTGTTTGTAATTTTGATTTAGCAGTTGTGTTGTTATTTTTGAGGATAAGGTTAGCTGTCTTAAATGAGAAACATACTAGTAGAAAACACAAATATATTAACTGCATCCACCTGCAAAAAAAAAAGACTAAAAATAATGGAAGCTTTAATAATAAAAAAGAAAAAGCCAACTCTTAACAATATTAACTGCAAACAAAGCCACAATATGCTGACCGTATTCGGAAATTAAAAACATCCCTACTACGCACTAAGACATACACAGAACGCACACACTCAAGTAAGCTGAAAAATCGAATTATCCTTGAAAATAGCTAAAGGTATAGCCGAAAGCGCTCGGAAATATAAAACATTTGGACAGTTCTTACACACACTTTGTCCAGAAAAGAAAGCTCTTGTTCAAACACAAGAGAAATTAAATAAAAAGCATAACCGTAGTACTTTTTGTCTGTCGTTTTTAATGAAGCATGCATATATATATATATATATATATATATATATATATATATATATATATATATATATATATATATATATATATTATTATTATTATTATTATTATTACAATTACGACAAAGTAGTGAGTTCGATTCTCACATTTACACTTACAAAATGACCATATTTGAGAAACATCGACATGATGTAATGGTTAGCACGCTAGTCTGGATAGATCAATTACCACTGAATAGTGAATTCGATCCTCACTTGGTGCACCATACTTTCAGCTTTGTGACACATCTAACTAAGCTACGCTTAGAAAATCATTTCCCTAAAAGGGGAACAGCCGATGGGGCTTGGGCATTTTTTCCAGTTTTGCCGTTAAAAATCACTTTAAACTGACCTAGTGTGTTATCCGATAACGACATGGACACACTGAAAAATACATATATATATATATATATATATATATATATATATAATTTTGGGTACTTCGACATGGTGTAATTATTAGCAAGCTTGACTCGCTAGATTACGAGTAATGTGTTCGATCCTATTTGATGCTCCATACTTTTGGTCTTGTGCCATATCTATGTTTAACAAATCACTCTAAAGTTCGCTTCGATTAAGGAAAGTTGAAATTTATATTAGACTCAAGCCCCATGTGACAATCCCCCCAGGCAGTACCTCTCCTTTGAAAAGGGGATGGGCCCTTACCCGGCGTCTCCAAAACGGTGACGTGCCGAGGGGTTGGGCAATTTGTCTATGCCATTAAGGCCATTTTAAATTGACTTTGTCTCACATTCGGTAGCGACGTGGGCGAACTGAAAAATACATATGTATCTTTATCAATTCACCCTAAGCAAGGGGATAAGGCAACTAAGACGCAAGGTGCTACTGGGAGTGAAAAAGAATGGAAAGACTTTAGAAGGAACCGGAAACCTAATCCTAAACAGGAAATAAGGGCTAAACCTCTACCCTGTTCAATAGATAGCTTTACGAGAAAAATATCTGGATCGGGAAGGGTGCTTATCTTAAAAGGGAAAATAGAGCTTTGCTGAACTTTGTTACTCTCGGTAGCCGTGTGGTAGGGCCTGCTGGATCAAACGGCGGTTTCCCCTAAAAAAAGAGACGCAGATTTGATCCCTACGGAAGAGCACATTTTTTATTAAGATTTCTCGAACGCAGGGGCCGATAGGCGTAATACTCATTTTTAAAGATAAAAAAGGCACGTCTATTTCAAATATGACTATCCACTATAATACCGTTCGAAGTAACAAAAATAAGATTCATGTTAGATATAAGTACAGTTTGGCGACTTACCAGCTAGCGAGCTTTCATCTGCAGACCTTCAGGCCTGTAAATGCCAGGATGTTAGAAATTAAAAGAAAAATATTTCGAGTGAATATTTTTGATAGAAATTTAGACAAGATAAATATGCTTCGAGTGATCATCAGAACACGCACACATGCGCGCATGTATAGTGATTTTCCAAATGTAGCTTAGATGTGGCACAAGGCTGAAAGTATGGGGCACCCAGTGAGGATCGAAATCCGATCCTCACTGGGTGCCCCATACTTGACAAGCTTGCTAACCATTACACCACGTCGAGGTGCCCGCATGTATATATCTATATATGTTAAGGTAATGTAAAAAGCGTAACAATAATATAGTTGCACAAAAATCTTCTTAACCAATTCGGGTTGTCGAGATCACACTTATTCTGCAGCCTAACCAAATGTCAGTTGACTCGGACAAGATAGCCTGTAGGACTAGTTTTGAATTCAGAATTGTCTTTCTTCTAAACAGGCTACAATCAAAGGTAAGATACCTCAGTCTGCTATGCAAAGCTGGGGAAAGATGGATTCTTTCTTTTTCCAAATGCATTAGTGCAAAGTGAACCAAATACATTCAATAAGATTTTGAACTCGTGACGTTGATTCCTCTTTTGCCCTAATAACTATTATGCTACACAAGCAATCAGCTGTGTCATTTTTATGAAAGAATTCAAGAACGTTTTTATTGGAAAGAATTCAAGAACGTTTTTACTAGAAAAAATTCAAGAACATTTTTTAGCTTTCTATTTTTAAAAAAATAGCATAATTTTTATATTTTTCGAAGGATTTAAATAAAATTGATTTATAATCATAAAAGCTCTCGGTATTTCGCTATAGAGTAGGTACCTCCAAAAATTCATTAAAATAGATGTTGCTTGTTTAGTTGATTTCGTTTTAGCATATCAATACCTCTAATGCCAAAATCTAAATATTTTTAACACAATTTTATGCCTTCAACTAAATATATTTTGAGCGCAATTCTATGCTTTCAGCTATATATATTTTGAACACAATTTTATGCCTTCAGCTAAATATATTTTGAGCGCAATTGTATGCCTTTAATTACAGATAAAATTTATTGTTGGTAATTTTACAATAAAACGTATTGCAGATAATTTTGCTTTAAAATGTATTTTTGGTAACTAAATATGTATTATTGATAAATTTTTATATAAAAATGTATTGCTGGTATTTTATTATAAAATATATTTTTGTACTTTTATAGTGTTTTGTTATTGTTTTGGGATTCACTATTTGGTCATAGCTGGGACCCTAACAGGTGCTATAATCCCGGGTCAGTGTGAACCTGGGAACAACTACAATTAAGATCTGGCCCCAGTCAGTTATGTGCCATGCTTAGGCGATGCATGACTGACGAAGCAGATTTTTCCCGCTGTAAGTTGCCATTTCTTTCTGCGGTAGACCAGTTGCTATAGAACCTATACCTGGGGATAGTAGAAGAGGATTCATACCTTTCTCAAGGGTATTAGCTTGTAAGCGAATGGTTGGAATTCGAACTTGGTTCTCCGATTCTTCAATCCGAGCTGCTATCCATTACTCCCCCGTAGCTCCGCAACACCTCCCATCTCATGATAAGAGGCCTTGTTGCCGGATGTAGCTTGTCGTTATACCCAGGCCTGCGATAAAATAGAGGATAAATGCTGAAAATTTACACAAAACATAATAAAAAATAAACAAAATATGATCAAAATGTTTGAGCAGCTAAGTTTTCTGAAATAACGTTTAAGAAAAGCATATTTTTATGAAAAGATTTGTGTTGATAGATTTATCAATATGGACGATTTTATCGATTTTAATGGTAATCAGATAAAAATGATTCTAATCGATTTATTATTAAGATGAAAAATCAAAGGAATTTTTCATGTAAAAATTATATTTAAATCCTTTTTAGAATCATGGAAATTTTGGTTAAAAATCTTGTTTTTCTTGCGTCAACGCAGGACCACAAATTTATACGGGAAATTTTAGCGTCTTTTTCAAAGAGATTGATTTGGAAATTCTTACAAACATCAGATATTTTTTGGATTTTATTGAAACTTTCAGGACTTATTTTCAAATGAATTAAATTATTTTTTAAATGTTTCTTTTTTTATAAAAATCTTTGTTAAAATATTCTTTTTATATTTGTTATCCTCTATTTTATTTTCCCTTTTAAGATAAGAAACCTTCCTCGACTCTAATTTTTCATGAAATTTTGAGAAACTCTTTTTTTTTGTATCGTTTAATGTTTATATTAATTCTAAAGAAACATCCTCAGAGAATTAAAATCATTACTTTGTTTTGTTTTTTTTTATTTTTGTTTTTTTCTGATGTTTTTTATTTTTGTCTTTGTTTCTGTTGTTTTTTTTTGGGGGGGGGATTTATCAAACAAGACCCCTAGTTACAGAAAATGTGTACTAAATCATAAAATAAAAGTGGCAATAAAACTAAGACATTATTTAATTAGAAAAGCTTTTAATTGCTATTACCAATAAATATATTATTTGACACTATTGTCTTAAGGAGAAAAAAATCGGTGAATTATAAATTTTTACAAGGACTGTTTTCAGTTTTTTCAAATTTTATATAGAATAATTTATAAACTTTTAAATCTTTTAAAATTCTGTATTAATTTGTAACGGTTAAGTGATATTGTTATTAAATAAAATCTTACTAATGATTTTCAGTCAATTTAAATTTTGCTTATTGGAAATATTAAATTTAATCTATTAGCTTGGAATTAAAACTAAAATAAAAGCTTCAAAAGAGAGTTTTCACCCTTTTTCTTTTTGATGGAGTGATGATGTACCTACCATACAATAATGATTTTCAATCTTTATTTTTCTGGCTGAGGGTGTTGGATCCTAAATTAGCACTCTACTATTGTGATCTTGTACCTGGCTAAACTAAGCTTAGTAAATAAAGGCAGCTGCTATAGTACAATGGTTAACGAGCTCATTTTGCATATCAGGTGGCCACTTAAATGATTTTGATAGGTGCTAAACTTCCTAAAATTACCTACTATAACGTAAGCAGTTCACGCTTGACTTAATTTTCAGCTATCGTAATATTGTGCCAGGCTAAGCTCTTACAAAAACCAACTTCTATGTAAGGAGTTTCGGAATATTCAAAACTCGGGAACTTTTCTAAACAAACAGTTGAATCCATCTTCTCCGTAATTCGTTTACGCAAAGAAACTGCCAGTAATGATCTGATTCGTCAAAGCCGTTGGCTTTTTCCCTGATGTGGGTCACGAGCAACCTATATCTGCCCCACATCTCGAGATAGGTATCGCGTTTGGCAAATCCCAATTAAACCGAAATTCATTAAGTGACTCGCCCGAAATAGTCCACATTCGAAACAGGGTCTCCGCTTATCCACTCAAATAGTTCCCTCGCCTGTCCGGCCCCGGCCCGACCAGAACCCGGACAAGAATATATGAATATGAAGGATGCATATGATTAGTGTCGAGTCGTTATTTAGTGATCTTTCTCAATAGATACGAAGACCCGAAAGCCAAGCAAGTCTAGCAGTCAGGTTTAATCATGTTTTGTTCGTCTCGTTGGCTGAATCTTACTTGACTTCATGACAGAAACGATGGACGGTATGCAACAAGGAAAGTCACTTGTTATTAGCCGCCGGCGTTTCGACCTCGGGCTTAGGCCTCGTTCTGGCTGCAACAGAAGCAGTATCCTACTCCAACATCTCCTCTCTTACACCCAGACCTCTGATCGTTTCATCCAGTCAGTGGGACAATAAAGAGCCACACTAATAATCAACAAGCTAAAATTATTATCAGTAATATCCAGATATTTGTTGATTTGGCAAATTAAGATTATCGCTTTCATCGTTCATCACTAAAGATGAAAGGAACACATAGACGAATGGTCTAACATGGGCGCTTACTGTAGAATGATTGCGAGCTGGCAGACCATCCCAAGTGTAATGATCTCGATACACATTGCCTGTTTTACTGTTATGGCCCTGTTGTGAGGGAAACTATATAGTACATAAAGCGAGTGTTAAGAAATTAGCCTTTCACAATAATGAAAGTACGTAATTCTTTGGCTATCTCAGATTTGACAATAGTTTGTCAGTCTTATCTATCTATCTATCTATCTATCTATCTATCTCTGGTTTTTTTTAAAATCAGTATCACCCCAAGCAAGACAGTACAGCTACTAAAACAAGGGGCTACAGCTTATAGAGTATCTAGGAACAGAAACATTAGTAATCAGTAGAAAGAGAAATCAGGAGGACAATAGATAGCGATTGACATTACATTTAAACTTTTGCAGAATAAAGTTGGCTGTAAGGCATGAACCAGAAGGGAGCTCCACAAGCAAGAAGTGCGAGAAAAACTGTTAGCATAGAAGTTACGGCTACATCTAGCCAGCTCAACTTTAAATTGATGAGATCTCTCCGCCAGTCTAGTATTGCGCTTAAATTTATACAATCTAGGTACTATACAGAAGAACTCATCCGAACAACTACCATGAAAATATTTATTAAAAAAGACACAGGGAGGCAACATTACGGCGGTGAGAAAGTGACTGAAGCCGGGCCGCCTGATCAGGACCAATAATATTCCTTTTTTTCTTTGGATCTTATCAAGAGGCTCCAGGAAATTAGCACGGGCACCAGACCATATATGGCAGCAATATTCTAAGCATAGACGAATGGTAGACTTATAGATAGATTCTGGAGAGAAAAATTGTCTCGCACGACACAGTGAACCGACTTTCTTAGAAGTTGACCTAGCAATGGATTCAGTATAGTTTTTCTACTTCACGTCAGCTGAGAACGTTAGCCCGAGATTTCACGATTTGATAGGAACGACTGGATCAGCTCAAAAATGTGCCCGGAGATACCGTAACTTTTTATCTTGTGGAGAAGATCTGAATGCCAGACCCTGTCAAAGGCTTTCGAAATGTCCAATGTTATAGCCCAGGCTTCGCCGTTTTCGTTTTTTTTTTTTTTAGAGCATGATAGACTCTTTCTGCAATTATCGTCAGTACATCAGCAGTTGACCGGAAGAAACGAAAGCCATATTGCTTGTCTGAGAAAAGGCCCTGCGATGAGAGACGATGAATTGATTAGGGCTTCTAGGAGTTTCTCAAAAAGAGGTAGAAGGCTAATAGGCTGATAGATGAGTGGGTCGGATGGTTCAGTAGAGTTCGTAAAAACTGGAACAACAGACGATGACCTCCAGCAGGCGGGAAAGCAAGAGGCAGCTAGGCATTTATGATGCAGTTTAGAGAGAACAGGAGCCAGTTCAGGAACACATTTCTTAATGTCTATGACATGGATACCATCGGGTCCACATGCTTTATGGGGATCAAGGTTAGAGATGATATCAGAAACCATGAAAGAGGTTGTATGTTGATATGTCTCGGAAAGGGATATATTTAAAGTGGTTTTGGCTACAATAACCAAGTAGAATACGGTAGCAGTAATCGACTGGTACGCGTCGTCGTCGCAGGTAAGAAGTGTAGATCAATGGCGTAGTCCAGTGGGCGTCGTTATAGACTTAGACTCTTAGACTAAGGCTCTTGACTCTCGTACCTACACGTCCGTCGGTATTCATGACGGACACCAGCCAATCATATTCCAGTGAGTGGGAACACAGGTGTGCGCATATTTCATTATATCATATGTATATCACTCAACAGAGATACAGTTCTAAGTTGGAATTTAGGCGTGGATACTACAGATGATTCAAGAATAGAGTTTGAGGAGAAAGTACGGACAAAGCACTCAGCTTTATCAGCAGAGGATAACACCTCAAATTGATTGAAGAGGGGGAATAAAGATTTAGTGTCCTATTACAGAGCCGCCAATAATCAGTAGAGCCAAAGTTGTTAAAGGCGGTGCCTCATTCTCTCAACAAACAAGATTCGTAGAGGACTCACTTATATTTGTTAGGTGCATTAGCGAATAGGCACCGGTTATGATAAAAGATGTCATGCTGATATAGCCGGAAATAGTGGTTCCTGTGTGTTATGCTGGTGTAAACCATGGGGAAGATTGCGTTTTCACCTGGTATTTCCGAGAAGGGATGAAAGCGTTCATGCCGGCTATGACCCAAGAAGAAATCTCAGTGACTCAATTTTCAGTTAGAAGGTTGAATTGGTCAGTCTACAGGGAGTCACGAAGAAGAATAAGTCTCAATCGGCATGCTGGTAACGGAAAGAGTTCTTATGGATAGGGGTTCCTGTTTATTGGGTGCTTGGGTAGGGATATCAATAGCTACCACAGAGTGGACTGAGTTACCAAGAGGGCAGTATTGTGAAGCTCGGCAAGAGCGAGGAGAGGAGGTAAGAAATAGATCCAGTAGAGAATTATGTTGTTCGGTTTGGCTGGGGAAACGAGTAGGGAAGTCCATGATTTGAGTAAGGAATTGGGCAATGGAAAAATTTCATGTCTGCATACCGGCAAAATCATTGCCTTTAGAATATTTCAGCCATGTGTCATGGTGAGTATTAAAGTCGCCGAAGACAAAGGTGTTCTCAGAGGGACGGAGAAAAAATGCCTTTTCTATACTGTCAGCTATTGCGTCTAATATACTGCGGTCTTGGGAAGAGGGGTTGCGATAAAGGAAATAGAGATAGCTGACAACGTTTAGTAGCGAAAGACGAAAGCACCTAAAAGAGTAGTCAGCGGCCTCGAGAGACACTTTCCCAACCACCGGAAGCTTATCCATGATGTAAATACCAAGGCTATGCACGTGAATGCTGGAATCTTTTTAGCAAAGAGGAATTTAGCTTGAAATCAAGAATTCATTGGTAGCAATGGAAGAACTGAAGTTGGTTTCATAAAGGGCAAAGATATCTGGCGACCTTTCCAGGAGAAAAAATTCTACACTGCAGAAATTGGAACGGATACTAAAGATATTGGAGAAAGAATGATTGATGCAGGTAGGTGTTTTTTTTGTTTGTTTGTTTTTTTTTTGTTTGTTTTTTTTTGTTTTGTTTTGTTTTTTGTTTTGTTTTTTCACTGGTTTAGTTTTATTTCTTTTTGTTGTGATTTCCATGAGATATGTTTTGAGGAGAAAGAAAAAAAGACCACCATAATTGTAACTGTCGTCAATGGCAATACAAACCAGCCAGCGTGTAGTTGAGAGCAGAGCATAATATGGCTTCACGGTTGCCCGACGGAAATACATGCTGGAACATCTACACATGCACGACATGGAACTATAGATACCCCGATACGATATTATTATGCAACTGTTGATTGGAGCAGTCTCTCTAAACACAACCAAGACTTCGGGTTCCTAACGACCAGTCCGAAGCAGCAGCCAGCAAAATGCCAACCAAGTACCTTCATAATGCAAACTGACGGCCACTGGTTAGTCTGATCACCAAAAAGTAAGTTAAATCATTGTGGTCCTGGTAGAAGAAAGACAGAGAAATGGTAAACCATATCCTGATCATGGAACAAGGGAAGAAGCTCTACTCCTGTTCAGTAGACATGGAAGCAGTGTAGGCCGGATGATAGGCGAGCCTATCTACTCCTATTAATCTGTAAAACAAATTAAAAACACATAAAATACAAAGTAGTTCATATCTACCTCAGTCTGTTGATATTTATCACAAACTTTCTTTATCCATCTCAGTCTTTTCATCTATTTATCTATCGATCTCTCTCTTTCTCTCTCTCTCTCTCTATCTATCTCTCTATCTCTCTCTCTCTATATATATATATATATATATATATATATTGTCAACTGAAAATTATGTCAAGTACTTTCGCGTGTACAAATTTTGTTTTTTTGTTGAACTGACGGATTCAACCATTTTATTTTGATTTCTTTATATAGCTGTGTACGTTGGCTTGAACGAGTAGTAATGTTTTTAGGAAAATGATATTTAGAAAGAACCTGGGCGTAGATTAATATTTCAATAATATTCAATGGCAGCACTCTCAAGGATTTTCCTTCTTAACAACGTTGAACCTACAATAGACTTCACTTTTGAAACTGAAACCAACTACACTCTTCCCTTCCTAGATATCATGTTACACAGAAACAATAATGAACTCAATTTCGACGTTTACAGAAAGTCTACAAAAAAGACCTGGTCAGTTTCTACTTAAACCATTCTTCTAAAATTAAATCTGGAATAATTATAGGTTTCTATATGAGAGTATTAAGAATCTGCAGCCCCCAGTATTTACCTAAAGAAGAAACATACATATAAAACACATTCAAAAACCTACAATACCCACATTATTTCATCCACAACCCAAGAAGAAAAGCATACAAAATATACAACCGAAACAAAACTAATAACATAATCCGTAATAAATTGCAGGAAAACAGATATATAATACTATCGACCAACAACGTCATGTCCTCTATCCAGAACAACCAATCCCATCTAAATAATCTTAAAATAATCACAAACACTTCCAAAACCATTATGGATATAATCACATCCTCAAACACTAATAATAATATTTCTGAAGCAAGCATTTATAAAATAAATTCCTAAAACTGTTCCTCCCAATATTTTGGAGAAACAAGCAGAAATTTAAAAATAACGCATTTATGAGCACAAAAGAAACCACACAAAACCAACTTAACTAATGCACTAATCATACATAGAAATAAATCCAAACACAATTTTGATTTTAAAAATGCTACACTCATAAAAAAGAAAATAACTCAATCTGAAGGAAAATCCTTGAGAGTGCCGCCATTGAATATTATTCAAATATTAATCAACCCCTAGGGGTTTTCCCAATATCACCTTTCCTAACAGCATTACTACTCTCCCAAGCAAACGTACACAACTATATCAAGAAATCAAAAGAAAATGGTTGAATCCGTCAGCACAATAATATATATATATATATATATATATATATATATATATATATATATATATATATATATATGAGCTACCAAAAAACACGAAAGGAGAAAAAACAAGAAAAACTCTTACACAAGAAAAAAATCAAACTTATAAGAAGAAAAAACTAAAAGGCAAAGACCTACCTAAACAGTAAATAACAGTACTCAATGCCCAGGCTCTCCGGACAGAGCACAAATCGATTCACAGAGTAAACCCTCAATGAAACACAGCTCGAGTCGCTACTTACGTTTTAGGTTCTCGCTATCTTCAGACGAATATATATATATATATATATATATATATATATATATATATATATATATATATATATATATATATATATATTTCCTCATCTATCCCAATCGTTCCTTGCCTATCTATCTATTTCATTTTGTCTTTATCTCCTACTCTATATATAGCAACATCTCTCCCCAATTTCTGTCCACTATCGTCTAATTATTTTTATATCCTGGTCTTCTTACATCTAATATTGTCTCTTCAAATACCTATCACTCCGTTTAATTTCTATCTAGATCT
Source organism: Acanthosepion pharaonis (assembly GCA_903632075.3). Classification (NCBI taxonomy): domain Eukaryota; kingdom Metazoa; phylum Mollusca; class Cephalopoda; order Sepiida; family Sepiidae; genus Acanthosepion; species Acanthosepion pharaonis. The sequence goes on along the minus strand of CAHIKZ030000379.1, from coordinate 283,847 downwards.
ATGTTTCGTTCAGACAGTGCATATTTTCAATCTCCCACCTTAATTGAATAGTTTTGCTCATAACTGTAATGTCCATCACCTACTAACAGAAAAATATCCGCTTGAGGAAGACAGAAGAACAAAAAGACGGTGTAATAAAAACAAAAATGATAAAGATACTTGGCACAATATCTCGTGGTATAAATAAGCGGTAATATTCAATCATGATTTTATATGGAAATTTAACCAAGCCATATTGCCAACAGTAGCTGCATTTTACAAATTTACCAATCAAATAAGATTATTAAGAGATGCACATTACTAAATAATCCCTATTCAACTGAGAAATGTGAAGAAACCAGCATGTTACCCTGGAAATCACGAAGGACCCAGCGTGTTGCCACGTTGATCATAAAGAACCCAACATGTTACTTCGGTGATCCTGAAGTATCCAACATGTTGCCTTGGCAATCATGAAAGACTCGACACGTTACTTCGACAATTATGAAGGAACCAGTATGTAACCTAATAACCATAAAAGATCCGGTATGTTACCCTGGTAACCATAAAGGACCCAGTATATTATCCTGGTAATCATAAAGTGTCCAGCATGTTACGCTGGTGAATACGAAAGAACCAGCATGGCAACCTGGCACGAAGAACACGAGTAACCCTAGCAATCATAAAGGACCTGGCTACGTCTACTCTAACAGTTTCTTTTCTCGCATTTCCGATTTTTCTCCCTTCTTGCTTCCCTGATAACTACAATCTTCAAAAATTTAAATGCAACGTAAATCGCCATCTTATGTCTTCTTGTACCCCGTTCCTTTTCTCTTCGCAATCTTCCCCATTCTTCTTTCACTTTCACTTTCACTTTCACTCCCTGTAACCTTCTGCATTTTAGTGACATTTTCGCCTTGCTTGAGGTGAAACGATTAAAATAACTATTCTTAAATGGTGTAAGGATGCGTTCGTTCGACTAAAGTTACGACCTTAGACAAGATTTTCATTCCTTTGCCGATATTATTTGTTTCCCTGGCACATTTTTTTTTTCATTATGACTATGAACAAGTCTAAGATTTTTTTCGAATACTGGGTTAAATTCGAACTCACTACACTAGCAAGTACAAATCTCGCTTACAATTATCCATACCTATCAACCAACCTAGCACGGACGGTTCTTGGGACGTTGAAGATGCGTTGTATTTTGATTGGGAGGTATGGGACTTTGCAATCAAGTATTTTTCCTTTTTGCCCAAACCAACCACTTATCCCAACGTTGTTGCAACCTAACGTTGCGTAATTACTGCAGCTAAAAAAATCGGTTAACATCAAAACACATTTTCCTCCCTTAACAATATGTATAGACCTGGGCATGACGATAAACTACATCCGGCAGCAAGGCATCTGATCGGGAGGTTTTGACTCGGGGTGGTAGCACCTGTTAGGGTCCCCGCAATGGGAAAATAGTCAACCCCAAAACTTGGGTCAAACTACTATGAAAATATAAAAATGGATTTTTATAGTGAAAATTACCAGCAATACATTTCCGAACAAATTCACCAGCAAAATATCTTTGTAAAAATCACCAACAATACATTTTTAAAAGAAATAAATATTACCAACAACATGATTTTAAAAACTGACAGGACAAAAAACCTCTTTACAAATTATGCGTCAATGAAAGCGGATCTCCTACAAACTGATTTCTTACAAAGAATACAATATTCTATTCATACAAACCTATCCTAAAAATCGTGTCGGCATTAAATAATCCATTCAGGCTGATATGCCGTAAAAAAAACATAACAATATGTATATAAGGTATAACATTTCTTTTCATATTACTTTTAAAATCGATAATCCCTAATTTCGATTATATATAAATGATGTAATATCATCTTGTTTTTTTTGTTTTTGGGGGTTTTTTTGTTGTTGTTGTTCATTTTCTGTTAACGTAACGTTAAAATGCAATGTATTTACAACGTTACAAGATAACGTTTACAACGTTACAAGATAATGTTATGTGTACACCCTGGGTAGTCTGCATAAAACGTTTTTGCAGCCTACATATGATGAGGAAAGAGGGATTGGAGAATTTGGCACTCAGAGGTTATATTGAAGGCAAGGGGAAACAGTCGGAAACAGCGTATAACATACCTAACGAGCTGTGTGAATAGATAGCAGAACATGGCTAGTAAAGAGACCAACTTTACTAAGACCAAACAAAAGACAGGAAGTTGTGGGAAGCCATGATCGTCCACGTCCTCAAGTGACATGACGCATAAAAGCAGAATGTAACGTTTGCAGAAATGTAGTAACATAATTTTGATAGCTGGTGACTTCACTCCGCTTGGCGCTATCAAAATAACTACACAGTGATCTATAAATGATCTTATTTGCATTGTAAAACATCTGTGTTCTTCAGATAGTAGTCAAGAGATCAAAACTCAAATTTGGAAATGTTAGAATAAACCAATATTTAGCCTTTTACACACACAGACTCACACGCACACACACACACATACATTGAATAAAAATATAACATTTTTATTATTGTTATTATTATTATTATTATTATTAATATACCAATCTTATTGCTAATGTCTACAGGAAAATATGTCATTTACTTTCATTCGTATTAATATTGCACAATAATAATAATAATAATAATAATAATCTTTGAAGACCTTGCAAAAACTATCAAAGTACAAGGACAATGAAATCGAAATCTCAAAAATGTGACACATGAGAACATTCAAGTTGTAGTTGGAGCCCTCGGATTAATTGAAAAAAGTTTCCAATAGATTCATTGAATGGATACAAGCCTTAAAAAATACAGAAAAATGTACTCACAAGTACAGCCCATATCTTACGAAGGGGGTTTATCTTTGTAAAATGTCTGTGATCTTAAATTGTCGTCTTTTCTTTTCACAAATATGCTCAGTGGAAAATGTCATAATGCCTTTTCTGATCTTAGGTCTCTGGTTGGAATCCGGTAGTAAATGAGTATACAACAGAAAACAAAAGAAATAATAATAATAATATTAATAATAATAATAATAATAATAATAATTTATTATCTTAAAACTTCCGATGAAAATATTTTATTTTGATTACATTATAAGAAAATTAATCCAAGATGCAAATGTCAAGAAAGAAAGTTAAATATCATAGAGCCTATCACCTTCAAACCAGCAAATCTTGCAGACCATTGGTAATGTAGTGAGTTCAACCGTGACTAGGTGTTATTGCTTATGTGGTCTGAACTAAGCTTTAAAATACCAATTTAAATTTTCCATGGCACATAATGAGGAAAGAGTTTTTTTTTGGGGGGGGTCTCAAAAACTTCTCAGTGGAAAATGTCATGATGCTATTTCTGGCTTTGGATCTCTTATTGGGACTCGGAAAGAAATGGGTATGCATCAAAGGAAATAATAATAATAATAATAATAACAATCCCTGTTGTAATTGGGCCCTAGGACTGGTTGGAAAAGATTGCAGTAGACTAATTGAAGGGATTCCTGGAAGTCCATGCCTCAAGGAGATACAAAAAATTGTTCTGACAAGTACAGCCCACACCTTACGAAGGGCTTTATCTATGTAATTTAATTCTTCTTTTTTTTTTTTTTTTTGTCAGTGGAAAGTGTCATGACGCCATTTCTAACCTTAGGTCCCTAGGCGGGACCCGGAAAGAAATGTGTAAACGCCAGAAATCAAAGAAAATAATAATAATAATAATAATAATAATAATTAAAATAATAATAATAATAATAATAATAAGCATTTTGTCAGAAACTGTTTCATACAGAATGTGGCAAACCCAACCGTCTTCTTTTATATGCCGTGTCCCTTCAGGACGTGAGTGATCACGGTCCTACACAATTTCTGGTCTTTTGTATCTCTAAATAATTTGAACCTCATTACTATCACTCTTTGTATTTCCCAGAAATGTCAGTTCTCTCATTCTGATTGCTAGTATCAATTTTATAATAGAGATGCGATTCTGCTGACGAATACTTAGAATGCCATGTACAGAACATTGCTACTAACAAGGAAATTTTCAGGAAAATAGTAACAGGATTGTAGATATACATGAACAGACTGAAATAGATCAAAGATGGACTGATTCTTTGGAAAGTAATATCGCACTAAAAATATGAAAATTCGGAATGACATAGTTACTTCGACATCAAAGTTCAATAGCACAAAAACGCAACATTTACCGTCAGCTTCATCATTTTGCCCTCTTGCGATCAATGGCGGCGATAAAAAAAAATGGCAGGAGTAAGATTATGGCGCGAAAATAGATAAATATACATTTTGGATGAATTCAAATGATGATTGGATGAGAAATAATGGATCTGGAAGAAATTATGGAATAATGCGACTAAGAAGGATGGGGAATGATACACAGATGTGATAAACAGGAAAGCAGAATAGAAAACTATTCAAAAAGAAAGGATTTTTAAAAGAAAATGGAGAGATTAAGAATATTGAAGACAAATTGGATGCAGTTTTAGCATGAATTTGGAAATAGTTATTAGATATTAGGATAAATCAATATTTAGCCACTTACACACACACACTGAATAATATTATATATAAAGTTTTATTAATATTATTTTATTATTATTATTATTAACATACCAACCTCATTGCTTATATCTACAGCCAAATACAACATTGACTTTCATTCGCATCAATATTGTATAATAATAAGTCAGTTCGATCGGCACTATCACTTCAGCCCTCACTGGTCATAAAGCAAACAGAGAGTCTTCCGCCTCCTGACAACACCCCGTTCGTCTCTCCTCTCATTCCTTTCTTGCCTTCCTCGCTTGCTTTTGAACGCGCTCATAAGTCCGAGTGACAAGCCTTAATTGAAAGAGTGTATTCACATCTCATGAAAGCCATCGCACCAATTTTACAACATCCCACAACCACTAATTGAATAAAAGCACTTAAAAGGATTCGAGGTAGATAGAAAGGCGCGGGGACAGTGACAAGTCAACAAGCAGACGACATCGTCAGTTCGGTCTGCCCGGACGTGATAAGGTGTCGTCTGCCTCTTCACAAAAAGCGACAATCGACCAAACGCTTGTGATAGTGTCGATCATCCTCCATGATCCTGACTATATATTTCGATTCTTTTTCATATTTCATCACTTTTCTACCATTTTTTTTTTTTTTTGTATAATTCTTTGTGAAGAGAAACGAAAAAGAAGGACAAGCTTACAAACTGAACAAATTTAGCCGATGATACTGACCGGAACCTGAAGATGGTTGATGTAAAAACACACAAGCGATGAATATAATATATCTATTAGCTCGAAACGGTTGGCGGAGATTAGAGAGGAGGCTGGATTTAGTCGTTTGTGTTAAGGCCTCCGTTTGTATTTATGCTTGCGTAAATAGCTGTTATTTACACGGAAGTATGGTCTGTAGGATCGGTGCTGTCTGGGAGGTTATTAGAGCTAATTAGAGTCCATTAAACCACGTCTTTCTCTTTATGCGTCTCTATATATTTGTGTGTACTTACTGATGTGTTTGAATGCGTGCTTCTTATAGTGGGAGCACGTCAAACAAAGATAATATGGCTGGGTATTAAAACGAGAGCGAATGTGGGTTTAAAACAGAGTGTATTTACGCACACGTGTACATATAAGTATCTCTGTGCATGTTTCAAACGTTGCATGCGAAAAGGAGAATCCAGAGGCAAGAGAAAGATGAACGATAGGATGTGTATGTTTATTTATGTTTTGCGGGTATATAAGCTCTGTGTGTGTGTGTGTGTGTGTGTGTGTGTGTGTGTGTGTGTGTGTGTGTGTGTGTGTGTGTGTTTTAATCATTTCACCCCAATGAATGCAAAAAAGACACTAAGACGCAAGGGGTTACTGAGTGAGAGAATATGAGAAAGAGAAAACTATTGTTTGTTAAGGAGAGCGAACAATAAAGGAACAGGAATTAAAAAAGAAATTAAAAATTTATCAACAATACATTTTTGAAAAAGAAAGAAATATTACCAACAATACATTGAAAAAAATGACCCGACAAAAAAAACTCTTTACAAAAAAAATGCGTCAATGAAGCCTGATCTCCTACAAACTGATTTCTTACAAAGTATACAATATTCTATTTATACAAACCTATCCTAAAAATCGTGTCGGCATTCAATAACCCATCGAGGTTGATATGCCGTAAAACAAAATAAACCAAACGAAACCATAACAATATGTATAGAAGGTATAACATTTCATTTAGTATTTTTTTTAAAAATCGATAATCCTTAATTTCGATTATGAATGAATGTTTTCAAAAAACATCTTGTCTGTTTTGTCCATTTTCTGTTAATATAACGTTACAAGGCAATGTATTTACAAAGTTACAAAATAAAGTTATGGGTACACCGTGGCTAGTCTACAAAAACTTTTTTTGCAATCTACTTATAAATAGGATTGACGTTGCATTTATATTCTTGAAGTTGACTGAAAATCAAGAATCCGGAAGAGATTTTCATAAAATAGAAGTGCGATAGAAGAAATAGTTACATCTAACCACTTCAACTGTAAAATGATGAGATCTTGCCAACAATCTAGTCAGTCAGTTATGTTCTATGCGTGATACACGCTTAGGCGATCATGTATCTTTCGATACATGACTGACGAGGCAGTTTTTTTTTCCCGCAGTAGATTTCTTTCTGCGGTAGACCAGTTGCCATCCAAGGCTATAGAATCCGGTCTGTCCTGCTATTTACCCATAGCTGGAGGGAGGAGAAGAAGAGGATTCATACCTTTCCCAAGGGTATTAGGACGTAAGTGAATGTAATGGATTCGACTGGAATTCGAACTCTCCTTTCCGATGGCTCAATTCGTTTCGTCATCCATTACTCCACCGTGCCTCATAAGATACAACAAAAAGGAACCAGATTCGGCTATCTGGAAAGTATTTTAACAGATGTCACAAAATATGACATTGAAATCCAAAAGCGCTTTGGAATAGCGAAAATGCTTTCCAAAAGCTAAGCAAAGTATTAAGAAACAAGACAAAATGTTATTAAAATCAAAGAAAAGAGTTCTGATCTGTTATTTTTTTCCCACAGTAGGTTGCCATTTCTTTCTGCGGTAGACCAGTTGCCATCCAAGGTCTGTCCTGCTATTTACCCATAGCTGGTGGGAAAAGAAGAGGATTAATACTTTTCCCAAGGGTATTATCACTTAAGTGACTGCAATGGAATTCCTCAATCCGAGCCGCTATCCATTACTCCACCGCATTGCACTTAAATTCAGAGCTACCATCGAGGAAAGTTCATCAGAACAATTTCCATGAAAATATTTGTAAAAAAAAGGCACAGAGAAGCTACTTTATGATGGCGGGAAATTGACTGAAGCCGAGATACCAGGTCAGGGCCAATAACATTGCAGAATCTTCTTTATAATGTGTGTGTGGAAGTTGATTGATTTAATTTTTACGACTTATCAACGTTTTGCAGGTGATTTAAAGCCAGAAAATCTTTTTAGATTGTAAGATTTCTTTAAAATAATAATGACTTAGTGATACAATTCCTAATAATTAGCCAGTAGCTGGTGGGGTGGAACTTGATTCGTACATTCCCCACGGGTATTTGCGCTTAACTGAATATAACGAACCCGACTGGAATTGAGACTCGGCACTTCGATTTCTAATTCCGAGCTGTTATCCATTACACCAGCCGCACATCCATGATTATAGCGTCAGGTATTCCCCATCGGTCACCTATCTAGGTACTGACCATGCTCGACGTTGCTTAACTTTGGGTGCGTGGCCTTTATTCGATTATCGACATCTTTTTCAGTGGATGCATCTGATGCTAATACGGTACATAGGTATGGAAATTATTCAACATTCTCCAATTCTTAAGTAAAACCCATAATTATTCCAGATTTTATTTTGTGGCTGCTGTGGTGAGAGTAGCAGTTTATGAGATCATTTTTGTTCGCAGTTATTCAGTAGACAATTAGCTTTATATCACTACCAGTGCGTGTGAACATGATATCGAGGATATGCAACACATTGTTTTTTTGGGGGTTTTTTTTCAATTTAATAAGGAAATTCCTTCCATATTGGATAAACGAAATAATATTTAACATAACAATGAATTTGCTAATGAAACAGAAATAAATTGTCATAATTTTTTAAATTCAAGTTCTAATCGCCGCGTTCTCTTTCTTTCATAAGGTAAAATAATTTTCACTAGTATTACAGAGATTTTAGATTCTTATTAATAAATATAAATAAAAATTCCACATTTACGCTTTTTCTTTTTCCATACTCTCCTTTTCCTTCCTTTCTCTCTTTTTCTCTTTCATTTTTATCCCTTTCTCTTTCCGTTATTTCTCTCTTTCTTGCCCCCTCTCGCACTATTTGTATCAGATTTTTTTCCTTTTGCACTCTTTATTTTACCTTTCATCTTTCTATTTTTTTCATGCTTATTACGTTTCCTTTTTTCACCTGGCTTTTTACTATACTCTTTTCCTCTTTCTCTGTCTTTCTTCCACTTTCCTTTTACTACTGTCTCTCTCTTTCTTTTTTTTCCCCACTTTTTTTCTTTTTATCATTTTCTTTCCCTCCAACATCCTCTTACCCTTTCCTTTCCTCACAGCTCTTTTTCTCTCCCTCTTTCTGTTGTCTCTCACTACTCTATATCCACCTTTATTCTTTTTCTTTATATATATATATATATATATATATATATATATATATATATATATATATAGTTAATTTTCTAACTCGTATCAGGGTTTTTTTTTTCTTTGAACTCCGAACTTGGATGCTAGACGATTATTTTCGGCTAGCGTACATGTTCTCTGTTCTTTCTTTTTTTTTTTTTTTTTTTTTTTACCATTTTTCCCTTTGATATTGGTTTGTTTATTCACAAATCAAGGCACCTAAGGTATTCCGGGAGAGTATAATTTCTTATATTTATAAGATTACAACTAGTATATATATATATATATATATATATATATATATATATATATATATATATATATATATATATATATACCTCTCTAGCTCTCTTTCTCAACCCTTCTCTCTCTCTCTCTCTCTCTCTCCATATATATATATATATATATATATATATATATATATATATATATATATATATATAACTATTTACCCTTTGCCCCACGCAGCAAGATGTGGTACAAGGCCGAGTTTAAAGTGGGGTATCTGAGCGAAAAATTCCCTGCAGACCACGTAAAAAGCGGAGTCAGTTTCCCGAGACGAGACGCCGCCCCTCGGCAGAGCCTCGTCTGGAGGATACCCTCTGACATAAGCCAGATAAGTATATATATACATATATATATAGTATATATATATATATATATATATATATATATATATATATATATATATATATATATATATATATATATATATATATATATATATATATATATATATATATATATATATATATATATATATATATATATATATATCCGACTATGCATTTCGCCTATTCGGCTTCATCAGATCGAAGACGAAAAATGTATTTCGTGTGTATGCATTTGTATGTTTCAAATAATTTTTCATTTTCTTTCTCACGAGCAACGACAGCTTGGGAAAAATATAAGATTTCATGATTTTAATGATTGTGTGTTTCCAGAAATCTCGCTTTTCTTATCATCGCTGCTAGTATCAAATTCCTGCGCCAGCAAAAGGGACAGCCCAACATGCAAATTACAAATTGGAGATGCTAAAATCAAGTAAGTACAAAGATTTACATACCTACGAAGCTTTTAAACAGAGGGGGAAAGTGCAAAAGTGAATTCCGAAGATGTATTGTCATAGTGAAAGGTGTCTTCCAAAAGCTAAGCAAAGTATTAAGAAACAGGAAAGTTTCTCTATAAACAAAGAATACTAAACTGTTACGTAATATCAGTCGTCCTATATGGTGGTGAATGCTAGACAATCTTCTCACAGATGAAGAAGAGGCAAGATAACTATGGTTCTACAGAAGGATGCTTAGAATGCTATGGAGCGAACATGTGAAAACCAAAGAAGTTTTAGAAAAACTGGAAACAAAAAGGTAACTTATACCCGACATGAAGAAGAGACAATGGAAATTTCTAGGACATATAATGAGAAAAGGGAGCTTGTAAAATGTTATACTCACAGGACAGATTTCTCGTTTAGAGCCACTATCCAAACAGCCTTTACATGGAAAAATTAGTTGATATATTCTGATTCAGTGGATATATTCTAGCCTAACCCATTTTATAGCCGATGATATTAACTTGCCTAACGCCGGGTATAAAACGGCCTAGCGAAGAATAGCGATTTGGTAAGCGCAACTTACATGTGGCACAAAGCCGAAAGTATGGAGCAGCCAGTGAGGATCAATCTCACTACTCTGTCGTAACTGGATCATAGCGATCATTACACCACATCCAAGTTTCCCAAGCCTATCTAATAATAATCCTGCGTACACCCAAGCTTGGGGTGTACTCACGGCTTTTATTCTGGAATTAAAATCTCTTTTATTTACCATTTTGTTGAGTAATGCTCACTGTAGGGTAATAACAAACGCAAAAAAAAACATGTCCAACTGATCCCTACATGAAAGCAAGGACTTCATCGATAGAACTTTAATATAATTATGGTGGAAATTATAGGGCACGTCGCCACCGACTCAATACCACCGACTCAACGATATGCCAACTATGAAATATTTTCGTCGACTTTTTAAAAATAAATAAAAATAACTTCCCTTTGCGTTTAATCGTTTTCCTCGTACCTGAAGCATTTGGCAATAAATCCAGCGTATCTTGAGATACATTTACTAATATTTCACTTATTACTACACTTCAACGGTATCTTCAGCGCCATGTTTCAAGTCTGTGTCCACATTAGCCACTTCTATAGTGGCCGCTGAAGAATTGTGGGAATGCTTTTTTTATTTCGTTGATAACTATTCCAAACTTTGTATGAATCTTTACATTGCCCCGAAAGCCTTGGACACAACGCCAAAATTTTATGTTGTATCTCGTTTGCTAAACTTATCAAATACAAATAAATGACCTTCTTGTGCAGTTTTTTCTTTTCCTTTTGACTAAGAATTTCCATTTACGGTGTTATTAAAAGTTTGAAAATTAAACACCAGTCAGCTGAATAGGTAGTTTTAACTACTAAATCACTGAAACACACAACCAAACTTTCAAAATCTCTACGAAGGTTGGCCGGTGTTGAGACAGCGGTGATGAAATGTCCCCTCCCGGAAATTATGTATCATTCACCATAAATTACTAGATCCTGAGTTCTAGATCACCTTTATGGTCAAGAACTCACATTTGCCAATGGTTTTCAACCAAAAATGCGAAGCTTAAGATGTTAAAATTCCACACTATTTAAAATAAAACGTTAGGAAGGAAACCGCCATCAAAAATGGAAAGAGCGATAACAGCTACTGAAACCTATTTTTCAGAAAAATTGTATTAAACCAAAAATGTTATGCTTAAGATATTAACATTCCACACTACTTCAAATAAAAGGTTAGGAAGGAAATACCCATCAATAATGGAAAGAACGATAATGGCTACTGGACTTGAAAAACTTATTTTCCTGAAAAATTATATAAAGAGGATGATTTTATAAATTTTAACCGACAGCAATACTTGCTGCTCGGTTAATGAATGTCGAATGTTTCCTTATAAGGAAACGACTAACATTACCGTTGCTATTACTATTTAGTGAACAGAAATGATGCTATCCTCCAATATTAAAATGTAAGGCATCACCCGGCAAAATAAACCCAAATGAAATCACCTGGAAATGTTTAACTCATCATTTAAAATCACTAGCCCTTCAGATTTTAATTTATTTTGATCAACAAAATATTTTCTTAGTGTCAGGACACACGGAAGACATCAGTGTAGGTGTCATTGAAATTATGAAAAATTACAGAATTTGGCGGCAGGGGATGGACACATTGCTTTCTAGTAAGCTACTTTCATTACTAATGACGACGATCGTGTAACTGATTGATAAAATTTAATTTAATGAGATTTGCTTCCGTTGTATCTCCTACAAAATGCGATATTAGATTATGAGCAACCTAAGGAGGCACGGTAGAGTGATGGATAGCGGCTCGGATTGAGGAATCCGAGTTCGAATTCAAGTCGAATCTATTACATTTACTTACGTGCTAATATCCTTGTGAAAGGTATAAATCCTCTTCTTATCCCCCCAGCTATGGATAAATAGCAGGACAAACCGGGTTCTGTAGCCTTAGATGGCAACTGGTCTACCGCAGAAAGAAATGGCAATCTACTGCGGGAAAAAAAAATATGCCTCGTCAGTCTTGTACCATGGCACATAACTGACTGACTGAATATATATGGTAACGGTAATGGAAAACATTCGGCATTCACTGACCGAGCAGCCAGTACTATTTCCGATTGAAATTTATAAAATCTTTTGTCCTTTTTTTCTTTTTTGAAAACAGATTTTTCAGGTCCAGTAGCTTTTATCCCTCTTTCCGGTATTGATGAGTCTTTCCTTCCGAACATTCTATTTTTGATTATGCCATTGTTGTCTCTTTGAGTTACATATGCTATCCATTTTAGTTGTTGCTGTTGTTGCTAGCCCTCAGGTTTTCTGTTATTTGCTACAGTTCTTTGTGACTAGCAGCATGGCCCGGCGTTGCTCGTGCTTGATTTAAAAATCGTACGACTCATACAGCAATCGCTATCACTTAAAATATTTTTGCCCTTCCTTGCCTTTAAAGGAGTGCCCTTTGCCGTGTTGATGTTGCTACATGCCTTGCTTCTTGCCTATCTCACAATGCGAATTTTTTCTAAGCTCTATACTAAACATTAAATCTGTTACGAAAAAAGAACTAAACAAAATGAACACAAAACGATCAGCTTTAAAAAAGGACTCGTAACTGGAAAAACCGAATGAAAAAAGAATGTTAACAACAAATACTTTTTTACACCCAACCCAGTTCTGCGAAATCAGAATCAACGTTGAGTTTAAGCAAGCGAATGGGCAAATTGGAGTAAAGTGCCATGCAGATTTAAATTTTTCCCATTTGTGACGAATGCAGCTATCGATTTTTTTTTTTTGCATGCTAGCATGCTAGTTAACATTCGTGTCAGTCAGCTGTTGGCTCTCACGCTGGCCAATAGAATCTTTCTGCCTATTCGTGGCAGCCGCAATCTACATGAAAACTGCCGTAGAAGCATGAAAAAATCGATTATTTCCACTATCGATGGGAGTTGGGAAATGCAAAGTCTGTCTTGACCTTTCTGCAAACTTGGAGCATGTGTATGTAAATTTTGATGCAAATCCGTCGAAAATTGCGGCCGTGCATTCATTACACACACACACACACACACACACGCGCGCGCGCGCGCGCGCACGCATCCTGCCTTTTATAGACAGAGATTGATTTACTAAGCGTAGCTTAGATGTGGCAAGACGCCCAGGTTAAGAAACACCCATTGAGTATCGAAATCACTACTCTGTCATAATTTATTAAGCGAGGCAAGTTTCCTAACCATTAAACCATATAGAATGCTACGACTTCATAAAATATGCCTTCAACAAACTAGATTAAATTATTTAAATTAATGGTATTATTTTTTTCAAGTTATGCAGATGAAATATTAAATAACCTCATGAGGAAAAAATTATAAAATGATTTGGGCACTTCGAAGTGGTGTGAGGATTGTCTTGTCTCGTTAGATCAATTAAAACTGAGTAGTGAGTTCGATCCTCACAGAGTAATCCTTATTTTCGGCCTTGAGCCACATTTAAGCTGCACTTAGTAAATCACACTTATGAAACGATCTTGTAATTTGCATTCCTGAGACAGATACTAGCAGAATCCTAGATCATTTAAAATAGAGATTCTTGCAAACATCCAGAAGCAGTTATGCATACCGTATTGAAAGGAAACATGGACCCAACAAAAGAACCGTCAATTTAAATAATGGAAAAGATCGCAAAATTGGTCCGAAATTCTTGTCACCTCCTACCAAAAAGTAATGAGAACAATAGAATAAGTAATGCCGTAATACATGTGTATGTAAATTTTGATGCAAATCCGTCGAAAATTGCGACCGTGCATTCGTTATACACACACACACACACACACACACACACACATCCTGCCTTTTATAGATAGAGATTCTGTAGCGCCAGACTATAATGTTCAAAGAAGGATGACCCTTGCCAAAACCCTCAGCCTTCGCTCGCTCAAAGCATTTTTCACCATTGATCTTAGGGTGCGGTTGCGTACAGCTGACAGTTTAGATATTTCTGAATGGGTTTGGTATCGTGCATGACATCCATATGACAGTCTCAATCTGATGAGGCTATTTACGAACATGACTCGAGTTTTCAGGTTGGTGAGGTGTTGGTATGTGTGTGCGCTTGCATCTTCAGTATATCAGAAAGAATTTTATGATATTGTTACTGCTCTGTCGTAATAGCAGGATGTCATTATTTGCTCTTATCGTTTACAGAATTAAGAATTATTGCATAAATTTTATCGTTTCCTTAAAATTTACAGTTTGCTATTTGACTTGCTCACTTTAGCTTTTATGGGATTGACGTCTTAAGTGTTAATTGGGAAAATGGGTTTCATTTATGTGGTGATTAGAAGTTATTAAAAAAAACTAATGAGATGTCCTACCAGGATTCATCAGCAACATAAAATATGCAGCTGACACAATGCTGATAGCAGTCACAGAAAGAAAGCTACAAAGTCTCCTACAGAAGGTTGTGAAGAAGAAGCGAGAAGAAAGGATTAAACATCAAGTACAAGAAGACATAATGCATGGTTGTTAGCAAAAGGATGATCCCAAAGTGCGAATTGCAAATCGGAGGTAACAAAACCAAATATCAAACAAGTGCGGAAATTTAAATATCTGGGAATTGTTTTAACAGAAGACGGAAATAACGACAGAGATCCGAAGGCGTATTGGGATAACTAAGGAAGCATTTCAAAAGCTAAGCAGAGTACTAAGAAATAGGAAAATTTCGCTAGAAACAAGGTACTAACTAATAAACTGCTCTAATTAAGTAATATCTGTCCTCCTGTATGACAGTGTGTGCTGGACGATCTCCTCAAAGATGAAGAGGAAACTTGAAGCAACAGAATTATGGTTCTACAGAAGGATGCTGACGATACCGTGAACCGAATATATGAGTAACGACGAAGTTTTAGAGAAAATGGAAACAAAAAGGAAACACCAGGAAGAGACAGTTGAGATTTTGGTGACATATAATGAGGAAAGAAGGTTTGGAAAATCTGATACTCATGGGACAGATAGAGTGCAAGAGGGACAGAGGAAAACAATGCATAGCTTACTTAGTGAGCGTGAGTAAGTGGATGGTAGAACAGGGCTTGAGAGAAATAACAGAAAGACAAAGTTTATTGGACTACAAGGGAGAGGAAATTGTGGAGAGCTATGATCGGATACACCCTGAGGGGACACGGCCCATAAAGAAGAATGCTAAACTGTTAATCTCCCTTCTCTCTCTCTCTCTCTCTCTCTCTCTCTCTCTCTCTCTATACCCCTCTCCCCCTTTCTCTCTCCATCTCTCTCTCTTTTATCTGACTCCCCTTGCCTTGGTTTAATCTCTACAAGACCCAGATTAGACCAAAAATGTATCTACATTGGAGCTACCCAATCTTTGCTCAATATCTGTACGCGCAATCTTCTTTTTGCAGTGTTGACAGAGTTCAAAAGTATTTACGCTGCCTTGTAGGCGATTAATTATTTTCTACCCTACCACCTCTTTCCTACTGACGAAAACGTCGCAAGCCTCTCGCTAGTCTGTTTTTATGGTAAATGTTCAGACACTCTACACTCCTTAGTTACACCAGTTCAGACCATTACAGCTATGACCCATCATGCCACGTACACACGCTCGACATATTCCTATTGTATTCCATTGGTAATGAGGAAGTTCCATTTTGGCATATTCTTTGTTACCTGATTATTATCGTCTTAACATCTTCAAGTCTATGGTCCACCATTGTGTATCTTACATATCATCATAATATTCGCTTCCTCTTATGTCCATCCAACATCCCTCAGTAAAGCACTACCTTATTGTATTGGATGAATATTTAGTTTAAAATAAAACAATTAATGTATACTCCAACTGCGGAGTATGGAGCCACACTGAAAACGCTAGGCATTGCTGTTGCAAGTAGTTTATTCACAGGCGTATGTTACTAGCACCATTTCCAACCTGGTTTTTTATCATTTCACCCCAAGAAAATCAGGAAAGCTACCAGTTCAATGGGGGTTTGCAATGAATTAAAGTGAAAGTGAAGACTGAGACTAGGGAGAATTAAGAAAAAGATGAACGGAATTCAAGAACATACAAGATGTGACTGATGTTGCATTTAAATTTTTAAAGATTCTACTTATCATGGAAGCAAATAAACGGGATGGTTAGTGCGAGAAAATACTGTTGAAATAGAAGTAGCGGTTGCATTTAGCTATTTCAACAGTAAATGCGTGGGACCTATATGCCAATCTAGTAGCACATTTAAATTCATGTAGTTGTGGACCAAAGAAAAAACTCGTCAAAGATGCCATGAAAATATTTGTAGAGAAGACAGAGGGAAGAAAGTGACTGAAGTGGAAATGCCTGATCAGGTTCCATTACATTACAGATCATTATTTAGGTTTTGTCAAGAACCTCGAAATGAGCAGCAAGATCACTAGACCAGATATGGCAAGAGTATTTAATGCACGGACGAACAGTAGATTTCTAAATGGGCAATATGGATTCAGACAAAAAACATTTTCTGACAGAACACAATGACCCAAATTTCCTTGCAATAGATGCAGCTATTTACTTGTTGTAGTCGCTCCACTTCAAGCTAGTGGAAAACGTGAGGCCAAAAAGACGCAGTGTGTTGTTATACTAGAGTCTAACCCCAGTCATGCTGATGGCAGGTAGAAAAGGTTCTCTATTGTGGTTAAATGAAAGCAGTTTTGTTTTGAAGGCGTTAAAATTTACAAGGCATTTCTTGTCCCAGTTTACCATTGATTAGATCTCCTTTTCAAGTGCAGCCTGTTTTGAATTCAGTTATCCTTCTTACAGACTGACTGCTGGCCGAGGCTGATGGGTCCAGTCTACTATTTAAAACATACCTGTTTATATTTCAGAGTTGTGAGTTCAATACCTGTCCACAGCAGAGGAGAACAAAAACTTGGAGAGATGAGTTATATCCGAAAGATGGAACTAGAACAATCTACCCCCGGTGGGCGAAATAAAGGGTTCAGTTCGAAATTCCAGTGACCTGAAGAAGGCCAGAGCGTACAAAGGTCGAAACGTCGTTAATATAACAGCAAAGATGAGGACAAAAACAATGTAAATAGTGTAAATATTTAAAGCATGACTGGAAGACGTGATGGTTTTTACCTATCCCAAAGTGAATGTGAATAGAACGAACTCGATTGGAATTCAACCACGGTTCGCTGGTTTCTTGTCTCGAGCCAGTAAGCATTACACCACCCGCACATCCATGTACTTTTTTTTCTTTTTTAAAGAATTTCTGTTATCATCTGAATATTGTTTGAAAGGAAATCTTTTGTATTTAGAGACCAGATTTATTCATATTTTCCTGCTTTTTTCCTCAAACATTCAACGGGCTTATTTCTCTATAAATTTTACGTATTATTTATCCATTTTTTTATTATTTCAGACTAGTTTTATATTTTTTCTTGAGCCACATTTTTTTTCTTTTTTAATGTTCACATATCTTCAGTTCCCTACTCCGCGCCAATGCGATGCTTTTCAATTTTCCATCCACTGCTTTGCCTTGCTGCACGCCATAAAAACATTCTCTGAAACCAACAAACGGCAGCCAATCGAAATTGTTGTGTCACACACACACACACACACATGCACACACACAAGAAAAAAAAGAAATAAAAAATGTCTTTTTTATATCATCAATCAAACAATTTGGCAGTAAGGTTTATATTCAAAATATACGTCGACTCTAAGATGAAAAGCGACTGAAAAATTGCCTTGGTGCACAATTAAAAATAAAAAAAGGTGGAAAGGAAAAACGGAGAAAAACCTAAAGCAGTTGTTTATTTTTCTTTTCTTTTAGTACTATTTTACTTAGGTATTTTTTTTTTATTTTTCAATAGCGACAGGTAATCATTCATTTTTCTTCGTGGCCTTGTCGAGTTGGCTATATTTACGATTTGAATAAATAAATAAGCCAATAAAAAATTGGGTAGCCGTAAAGAGTAGAGAATAGAATGAACATTAAGTCAAGAGTCTTAAAAATGGAATGCAATGGGAGAAAAAATTAAACAATATATGAACACAAGATTATTTACGAAATTATATGTAAAATTCCCATCAATAAAAAAAAATTTACCCCGTTTTCAAAAATTGACAAAAAATATTCACAAGAGGCTTTTTCTTCGGAGAATTCCGTAAAAGCGTTTCGTTTCCTCTCGTTACATTCCGTGACCGAAGGAACTTTCACAGCTTGTAATTGGAACTCAGTTTCTTTTATAATTAGTTGCTTGATGCGAGACACCATTAAGTTCTCGTCATTAACACTTCCCTAGTCTCCTTTTCGAAATCTTAAAAAAAAAGAAAAAAATAATAATAAATGTTAGCGAGGTTATTTCGTGAAGTAAGCGACATCAACGACTGTTGATTTATTTAATATGGAAATCGGTCTCTATTCGAGTCGATAGCTAGACATGTCGTGTTTATACTTGAGCCTGCAAATATCCGCCCAGTACATATCCCCTTTATTTTATAGGAAGGCAGTTCTTATTCTTCTGCGGGGGATACCCTAGGCCCCTCTGACAAGGCAATCTAGTAATTTTATAAGAGCGAAAAGAGAGGGAGAGAAAAAAATACCGTAATTCCCATGTATAATACACCTTCATCCATAATATACACACCTAAAATTGTGCTGAATGTGTGGGAAAATGCTTCTACTCATGCATAATACGCACTACTTGTTTGGTAATCAAACCCTATAAATTGTACCTCTCCAATATCATTACGACCACTGTGTTTCCTACTTTTATTTTAAAAAAATGTTTTAAACATAGAATAATATTATTCTAATTTAGTTTTATGATAATTCTTATTTTATTTTTAGGCAATTTTTTAAAGATTTTTTGTAGCTGTGCATAATACGAACCCCTGATTTTGCTTATAATATTTTAGAAAAAAAAAATGCGTATTATACATGGAGAATTACGGTACTTTTAAAATCGTATAGGTACGTCCAAGGATTCTCTAAAAAATGACGAAAAAATACACCAAACTTAATAAAAACGTCAAAATCTTTGTGTTATTATTAAGAGGATAGATCAAAGGGTTTTTTTATGTAAAAATAACTTTTAAACCCTTTTTAGAAGCTTCCAAATTTTGGTTAATAATCTTGTTTTTCTGGCGTCAATATGGAACCATAAATTTGTACGGGAAATTTGAGCGTCATTTTACAGTGGAAAACAAATTGATTTGAAACTTCTTGCAAAAATCAGATAATTGACGGATTTTAATGAAACTTTCAGGAAAATTATTTTTAAACATTTCTTTTCAGAAAATCTAGCTAAAAATATTTTTTTTTTTTACATCTGTTACCACCACTCATAATTTTATGAAATTTCGAGGAATTCATTTTTGTGAGGTTTAATGTTTATATTACTTATAAGAACATG
This sequence comes from Acanthosepion pharaonis, assembly GCA_903632075.3. Classification (NCBI taxonomy): domain Eukaryota; kingdom Metazoa; phylum Mollusca; class Cephalopoda; order Sepiida; family Sepiidae; genus Acanthosepion; species Acanthosepion pharaonis. Next base: position 264,147 of record CAHIKZ030000379.1, on the reverse strand, counting down.
CCCTCGGAGAATTTAAATCATCAAATTTTTATGGTCAAAGAAGATCTTCAGTTACAGAAAATTTGCTCTGAATTGTAAAATAAAAAAAAGAGTAATTGTTATTAAATTGTTGAAACTGTATTTACTAATCACAAACGGAAAAGCTTAATATAATTCATCGGCCCCCAGTATTTTAAAAATATCTTATATACATATATAATTAATTTTGAGCAGAAGAAAAAAGCGCGCCATTCGGAAGGGAGGAACAGAATCTGTCCCAGAGCAATTAGGTCACCAAGACACTTTCAGTATTTGTGAAAAAATCACCCTTTCGGCGACTGGTTTAGCCACTCACAGGAGATAACACCATAGATGGTAGGTGTAAAATCCTGTGAATGCAAACATACCAGAATGTCCTGCAGGTAACTTGTTCGAGTTTTGGCTCAAGGTTTGTAAGTCTGTTGTAGGATTCAAAAATCACATGATTGTATACAAAGACAAACAAATTTCTAACTTAAGTAACACAGAGAAACTTTACGTTTGCTATGTGTGTAAGAGGGGGGTTGAAAAGATGAAGCTGGTCTTAAAAATGGCTTACGGGCACATAGCAGAGCGTTAGATCGGGTAAAAATGACGGAAATAATTGGATTCTGAATTAAAAACACAAAAAAGGTTACCAATTGAAGAGATAATATTCTGCAAATAGATAACAATCATCATATAAGGTGTAATTAGTACTGTGTATCCCTTTTTATTAAATTGGATAGACAGAACTTGTTGATCTAATTCAGTCAAATATCTTATATATATATATATATATATATATATATATATATATATATATATATATATATATAAAAAAAGAAAGAAAGAACAGTAAGATATACAAAAACCATATATAAAACCATATTTTAAATCAATTAATTTATAATATATATATATATATATATATATATATATATATGTGTGTGTGTGTGTGTGTGTGTGTGTGTGTGTATGTATGTATGTATGTATATGTATATATTTGTGTATCTAGGCAGTAATCCTTCTTTCATGCACATTTCATTGAATACGACATACAAGGTACTTTGATTTAGTTTTTTTATACAATTTTTCATGCGATCTAATTTTTTTTTTTCAGATCATAAATTATATAAAAACTGTACGAATGTTTTTTTTTTATCCGAGCGCTTTTGGCTATACATTTAGCCATTTTCAAGGATGAAATATTTTAACTGTTAAATAAGAAATAGCTTTTTGCATGTATGTATTTATATAATGTTTTCATTTTTCAAAACACGGTTAAGATATTGCGTCCATGTTCATAGTTGATAATAGTAAGTGTTTTTTTTTGTTGTTGTTTTTTTGCTTATATTAATAAGGCTTCCATTATTTTCAACCTTTTTTTTGCATGTAGATGCTACTATTATATTTGTGTTGTCAACAAGTATGTTACGAATAGTGTCTGGTAGGTCTCCATGAATATTTAAATGAGATCTAATATTTAGATAAAAAAGATAATTGGGAAATAGTTTCGTTACAACACTGCACAACATTTCACTTTTATTTATCATTGCTTGCCTTGATAAAGTCGAATGACAAAACGCATCGGCAAAGACTGAAAATTATTTTCTAATTGTCTTTTTTAGCCAATTTGCCTTATCTTCAGAATTATTCTGAGAAATATAACAATATATATATATATATTAAGACATTTTATGTTTATACATTCTTAAAATAATTATCGGATTTTGTCCATTTCATATATATATATATATATATATATATATATATATGGAGAAAAATATACAGAAAAAACAAACAAAAATCTTAATACGTAATTATGCTGTATTAATGTTAATATAAAGTCAACGTCGGACGTTTCGGTCTATCTTAGACCATCATCAGGACTTATTTATAAAACATAATTAACATTAAAATATATCAAATTCAACATGAAAAAGACGATGGACATAATCTAATGTTAATTATGTTTTATGAATATGTCCTGATGCTGGACGTTAACTTTATATTAACATTAATATGGCATAATTACATATTAAGATTTTTGTTTGTTTTTTCTGTATATTTTTCTTCATACTGTCGGATCTATATCCATATATTTGCTTATATATATATATATATATATATATATATATATATAATTTATTCGAAAATTATAACATAAATATTATATAAATTTCGGATAAATTATATTTGCTCTACTCTGTATTGAGCACTCTTTTAAGAATAGTATTTTTTGGGCTATTGAATTTATTCCGTATACACCAATCCTATACTTGTATGAATGTATATATATATATATATATATATATATATATATATATATATATATATATATATATATAATTTTTTATTATTATTTTCTTATAAGATATTAGAACAAAACACGAAAGCTATAGTGTAACAATTTCAACATGTTTTTGTTCGAATATCTTATAATAAAATACTTTGTATTGAGCACTTTTAAAAAGTAATTGCTACGAGCAGTGGAATTTTACTTCATCTGTTCTTTCTCTCATTTGGATATATATATATATATATATATATATATATATATTTATATATATATATATATATATATATATGTGTGTGTGTGTGTGTGTGTGTGTGTGTGTGTGTGTGTGTGTGTGTGAAGTAAAATTCCGCTGCTCGTAGCAATTACTTTTTAATAGTGCTCAATACAAAGTAGAGCAATATATATGAATTATTTTATTTATATATATATATTTATATATTATTTATATATATACACATACATACATATATGGAGAGATATACATATATATTTGTTTTTGTATACACAAGATGTATTAATTGCTCACTGTCTGTTCTCCTGTATGACAGCGAATGCTGGATAATTTCCTGAAAGATGAAGACGAAATTCAAAGCAACAGAGACGTGGTTCTACAGAACTAAGGTTACCATTGTCCGAACATGTGAGCAACGACGAGGTCTTGGAGAGAATGGAAACGAAGAGGAAACTTATACTTAACATCTGGAAGTGGAAGCTGAAATTTTTGGGATACATAATGAGAAAGGAGGGCTTGGAAAATCTGATACTCACAGCATAGATAGAGCGAAAGTGGAATGGAGGAAAGCAACGCGTGACATACTTAATGGGCTTGAGCAAGTGAATGGCGGAACAGGGCCAAGGAGAAATAATAAAAAGACAAAACGTATTATTTAGATATAAGGGACAGGAGGACGTGGAGGACCACGATCGCCAACATCCTGAAGGGACATGGCATATAAAAGAAGAAGAATGAATCTGACCATAATTTTGATTTAAAGTACCCTATCTTAATTAAAGGGGAAAGCAATTTACTAATAGGAAAATGTATAGTGTTGTGGATTCCGTGAATGGAATCCTGCACAAATAAATATACAACGCCAGTAATTGAGATAGAAAAATAAGTGTATTAAACGTAAGAATACAGACTTGAAGTGAAGATTAGTAGTCCAGGAATGCGGGTTAGTAGAAAGTATAGGTACATGTCTCTGTAAGTAAAGCCGTAATATATATATATATATATATATATATATATATATATATATATATATATATGAAAGAAAAATACAGAAAAAACAAAATTCTGAATATGCATTATTAATGTTAAAATAAAGTCGACGTCGGATATATATATATATATCCCTCTCCTTCTTTCTCTCTCTCTCTCTCTCTCTCTCTCTCTCTCTCTCTGAGAACACCCTGTGTCTGTTTCCGTATCTCTCAACGTATCTCAACATATATCAACAGCAGGTATTCTCTGTCAGTATAAGTATACTTTGGACGAGTCCATCTTATGTAAAAAAGGGAGAGCCCCACAACATATAGAAAGTGCTTTAATCACTTGGTCACCCATCGTAAATTTATACCCAGTTTCTTATAACATTCCACTATTCTTGGCAGATTTTAACAAAAGTAACAAAACATTTGTAAAAACAATAAAGAAACTGAATGCCATTGGCTAGAGTATAAACCCAAAACACATATTTAAAAAAAAATTAATTTAAATTTCAAATTTCTACGTCTCCTCTCTTCATGCATAAAAGTCACTCTATTCCGATAAAGTTGTAAAGGGCGAAATATTTTTCCCACTTTCTTATAGATTTTCCTAAAATTGCTCTATAACAATTTATATATCATTTTCCCAGGATTTTAGCGCAAAAATTACGAAAAAAGGAGAAAGTATATATATATGCCTACTTTATTTTTTTTTGGAGGGGGGGCATCACAAGAGAATCCTATATCGACCCACATACTTCTGGAATTTGTTTTTGAGTAAATATTATTTAATGTTTCGATGAGTAGAGTGCAATAAATTCTTTTTCAATACCAATAGACAATTGATTTGACTGGAAAACGTCAAATTTGTCAAAAAGCCGCAAACATGTCTTCAATTATGTGCTGTGTCTCTTCAGGGCGTGATCGAATATGACTCTCCACAGCTTCGTCAGCTTTGTAACTCCAAACTGATTGCCTGTTAATATCCCTTGAAACCAATGTTTTACTATGTATTCGTTAAATGTTTCTCCTGGCTTTTTTTTTTTTTTTACATTCAATACATCTTGTGAGTATCAAATTCTTCGAGCCTCTTTTCGTTATAAAGTATACTAGAAATTTCAAACGCCTTTTTTTCTGGTTCTAAGTACAAGTTCCTAGGAAACATAATGAGGAAAATGGGAATGGAAATATTTAATACTCACATGACATATTGGAGGCGAAAGAGACAGAGAGAACCATCAAGTAATCTATTTAAATGGCTTATGTAAATAGGACGTCAGAACAAGGCGTAGTAAAGAGACAACCCTTACGTACAGTTACAAAGGATAAGAAGTTGTGGAGAGTTATGTCCGCCCATGTTCTGAAGAGATACAATACATAAAAGAAAATGAATAAAAAATATGATTCTTGTTCTGACTTGGGGAATTTTTCTATGTCTTGAATTGTTAGAGCCGCTAACCTGTAAGAAAGTTGCTTGTTGACAAAATGTTATCAACACTTGGTTACTTCAAGCCAGAACATTTGGAATTATAAAAATTCTTCTTTTTTTTTATCTGCGACTGAATAATACATTAACTATTTTTTATTTATTTATTTATTTATTTTATTTTATTTATTTTTTTGGCATAGCAATGATTTTTCCAGATAACAGTTCCTAATATACTTACCTAGCCCAGGACTCCGTCTTTGTGCTGGTGGTATCATGGCTTCGACTAGTTTGGACCGGTTCTGACCAACTTGGACCATCTATGACAAGCCAAGACCAGCTATGACAAGCTTAGACCAGCTCTAACCAGCTTGGACCAGCTAAGACCAGCTTAGACTAGCGGCCCGCGTGAAAACACTCGAGTCCCCACGGTAAAAACTGACCTTGTGTCACAACCTGACTCAGTTTGGGGGTCAAGTAAATATCTACTTACCTGGCTCAGGGCTTCGTCCCTGTGCTGGTGGTATCACGGCTACAACTAGCTTGGACCGGCTCTGAACACCTTGGACCATCTATGACAAGCCAAGACCAACTATGACTAGCTTAGACCAGCTCTAACCAGCTTGGACAAACTATGACCAACTGAGACCAACTTGAACCAGCGGCTCGAGTGAAAACACTCGGGTTCCCACGTTAAAAACTGACCTTGGGTCACAACCTGACTCAGTGGGTGGGGATCAAGTAAATCTCTACAGTTCCTAATATTTAGCCTATAGTTGTTTGGATATGGATTCCTATCTTTCTCAAGTTTATTTGTGCGTAATTAACAATGTCTGAGTGACGTACAACACCTTTTTCATAGACGAGATGTCACAAGCCTCTCACTACCCTATCGCTATTTCCATGGAAAGTGTTCACACGAACGACATATCTTCCACCAGTTCTATGCTTCAAGGGTAAACGCTGCCAAGCTTCGCACATTGTAGCGAACCAACATCATTCCCTTCGTATTCCATTTGTGAGACATAAGTTCAACTCGTGCTGCTTCTTCCCACAAACCGTTGCTCTGTGGAACCGACGCCCAAGAGGGTGTTTCCCCGATCACTACAATCTTAACCTGTTTAAGTCCAAGATTAACCGTTATCTTCCCAACATATCCGCTTTAACTGTGACTCTTACTCAGTAACCTTCTACATCGGGTGGCTCCCAGGCCTTGTACAGGAAGAATATCACTGTAATATATATATATATATATGTGTGTGTGTGTGTGTGTGTGTGTGTGTAAATATAAATAAATATATATATGTATAATTATTTATATATTATATGCGCGGTACTTATTAGAAAGCGCTCAATATCAGAGATAGAGCTAACATACATCTATCCAACCAAATACATATATATATATATATATATATATATATATATATATATATATATATATATATATGTTTGATGCAGGCTTCTTCATTATCAAAACAACGCATCATCCATAGTCCTGGGTATGACGATAAACTACATCCGGTAGACCTCTGATCAGGATATTGGAGGTTTTGAGGAGTGTAGAACCACCTCTTAATTACTGTTGTTCCCAAGTCCACCCTGACTCGGGGTGATAGCACCTGTTAGGGTCCCAGCTATGGACGAATAGTGAACCTCCAAACCGAAACAAAACACTATAAAAGTATAAAAATAAATATTGGATTGGTGCATAATTATCAGATGTTTTCGTAAGCGAGTTATTTGTTTATAAAAATTGCTGCTTTGTTTACTTGTTTTAATATAAATATTATTTTATATTCCAGTTATAAAAATGCGTTTGGATAATTATACAATCCGGAATAATCATTTAAAAATGTTATTGTTGAATTGTTATGTTTCTTTTTTCATAATAAATATTGTTTAAAAAATGACTGATAATTATGCACCAACCTAATATTTAAAGTAAAGTGACCAACAACAGATTTTATCTGTACTTGAAGGCATGCAATTGCATTCAAAATATTTAGATTTCGGAATTAACTAACTCATAGTGGTTGATATACCGCTAAACAAAATCAATCAAGCAAACAACATGAAAGAACTCTTTCATGACATTAATCGATATAATATCCTATAATTACTTAAAGAAATCAAACTGTATTCCAAAATATAACTTCAACAAAGCTACAACATAAAACACACATATCGCCGCCTCTAATAATTATGTCCACACAAACATGCATATGTGCAAAAGCTGAGTATCATCTACCATGTATTCAATTGTGAAAGCAGAATAACATATATCATTATTACTTCAAAACTCAAAAAAAAAAAAATTATGATATTAAATGACCCATAAAGAGTTGATGTGCGATTAAACAAACAAACAAATCAAACCAATCGAATAAACTGTTTATTTTACATCCTTTAACAATTTCAGGTGTAAAAATTTTTGTCAGTGAAAAAAAACTTTCTTTACAGCTCAAGAATTAAATGTATTCTGCCAACTATTTTGTGTCCATGTCAAGTTTGCCAAGGTCTGTGATTAAATGTATATCCCTAATTTACCTGGAAAAAATAAAATAGAAATATACCACTGAAATTATAAACTACTAAGTGATTTTGTAAATTTTGATGATAGATTTTTCCCAATCTTTTAAACTTCTTTGATGCTGAGAAAAAAACAATTTAATAAAATTACCAACAAAACATTTTGTAGTGAAATGACTGACAATACATTTTATCTATAGTTTAAGGCATACAATTGCATTCAAAATATATTTAGTTGAAGATATAAAATTGTTCAAAATATTTAGATTTTGGAATTAAATAACCGATAGAGGTTGATATACTGCCAAACAAAATCTACCAACCAACAACCAACTGAAAGAACTCTTCCATGACTTTAATCCATATAATATACTATAATTTCTTCAAGAAATCAAACTGTATTCCAAAATATAACTTCAACAAAACTACAACATAAAACATACATATCACCGCCTCTAATAATTATGTTCACCCAAGCATGTATATGCACAAAGGCGAAGTATCATCTACCATGTATTCAATTGGGAAAATGTCAAATTTTTATTACTTCTGCTTTATTACTGAATAGTGAGTGCCTTTAAACGAAATTTTTCATATCGGCTCAGTTTCGTATCCAAATGTATACAAAGCAATTTCTAAAAAAAGTAATGGATTTTTGTATTTATTAATCCGACAGATTGTTATCACTTTAAACGTTATTTCTAGTGGATACTCGCATTTAAGTAGGCGTTGCGTTTATTTATTAACCAGTTTATTTATTTATTTATTTTCGTCTACCGGCCCGAATATTCGAGAAATCTTATTAAAGTAAAATACGTCGAAGAGCGGATATTTTTCTTTGATAAGCTGTTTGAGTTGACATCTCTGTGTTTTTTCCTGTTCTCGACCAGCTGATAAGAAAATGAAACGAAAAACGAAATGAAAAACGGGTGTCAAAATGGAAAACGGGTGTCAAAATGGAAACTGGGTGTCAAAATGGAAAACGGGTGTCAAAATGGAAAACGGGTGTACCCTCCAAAAATAACGCTTATTTGAAAAATAAAAAATTACATCACTTTTGCGTTCATAAAAGAGAAAGCTAAAGCTATGAGGGTGTCGATGGATTTTGAAGTACATTATCTTAAAATGGTTTCCTTTTTTAGCTAAATTTAACTTCGCTACCATTCCAGATACCAAACTAGTCTAAATTCGTATAAAAGATCAGAATATCCATTTCACGGAAAAAAATAAATAAATAAAAATGAGAGAAAGTTTGTAAAAAAACGAAACAAACCAAAGTTATGTCTGAATAAAGAAAAAATAATTACAATAATTTCCTGTTTTTCTCGTGACAGACTAATTAAAAGGAAGAATAGAGAAAAAACATCATTATCTTTTCAGTCGAACTAAATTTTTAATTTCTTACCGAACGAATCTATTTCACACTTTTCCTTTAGAGTTTCGCTTGTTATTTGTGTGGTTAACACCCACCTTTTCTTTTTATCAATTCAGCTTCCGTTTTCATATTAAAAAGTCATATTGTGAATTTTTTTTTTTTTTAAATAAGATATCGGATTTATTTTTTGTCATGATTAGGTGGTCAGTTAAACAGTGGGAGATTTGTCTGCACCGCCTTTCTCCTCAGTAGGGCGTCTACCACTGAATACCTTCAAAATATTTGGCAGGCTAAAATTGGGTAGGTGAGAAACGGACTGTTTTCCTGCGGTTAAGGACAGCTGTTGGAACAAAGGTTCACACGAGAGAAGAAAGAAAGAAAGAAAGAAAGAAAGAAAGAAAGAAAGAAAGAAAGAAAGAAAGAAAGAAAATGAAGAAGTTGATAAAGTGAAGAATTTGTAAAAAAAAAAAAAAAAGAAATGAAAAATAAACGAAATCGGAAAAGACGAAAAAAGAAAGGAAATAAAATTAAAAAGTGAAGAAATTAAATTAAAAAAAGAAGGAAAGCAAGAAAGACTGAAAACGAAAAAGTTGATAAAGGGAAGAATTTTAAATAAAAAGGGATGAAAAAAGAAAAACAGAAAAGACGAAAAAAAGAAAGACAGAAAGAAAACAAAAATAGATCAAGAAAGCAAAAATCAAAAAGGAAAGAAAAAAGAAAGAAAGGAAAGAAAAAAGAAAACAAAAGAAAAAAGCTGATAAAGTGAACAATTCTTTAAAGAAAGAAAGAAAGAAAGAAAGAAAGAAAGGAAAAAAAGAAAGAAAGAAAGAAAAAGGAAGGGGAAAAGATGGAAAACAGGGAGTTAAATGAAAAAATGATGTTTCGAAGATTCAAACAAACAAAAATTCAAACTAAAAACAATGCCAATGAAACAAAAGGGAAAAAGCATTTAAAAGAAAAGGCAAATAAATAAACTGAAAAAAAGTCAAAGCTCCCAAGGATAGTGACGATAAACAGTGAACCTCAGTTTCGATCGTAAGTCATTTAGCGACCAAAACCCATGTCGTTTGACGTATGGCTTAAGCAAGCAGACGAGATAACAATGGGCACAGGCGGCAGCCGCGTACGCCTTCTCACAAAAAAAAAAAAAAATCACCATTACTATTTGGGGATTAAACGAGTCAGATCTCCTGTTAACACCCAACAATAATAGCCCCTGCGCTGACGACTACTACTACTATTAATAAGATTAGTTTACAAAGCCTTTTCTAGTTTTGTTTTTTTTTTTGTCTATATTTTTTTCTTTTTTAACCTCTGTTGTCAGTCAATGGAGAAAAAATATTCCCAACACAAGCCGATTTTGTTTCTCTTTCCTTGCTTTTCGCCTTCCCTTCACCCTGGTCTTTCTTTACACGCCTTGTTTTCCCTGGGGTCCATTCATCGTTGTTAAACAGAAAATGAGCGAACGAGAAAGAGAAAAAGAGTTGCTAGGTTGTTAATTATTGTTTTCGTTGCAGTTGTCGGAGTTTGTGACTAAACCCGTGGTTGTGCAAACGAACAGGCGAAGGAGTCGCTGCAGACCGACAAGCTGATTAAGCTATTTGGCGTACATTGTAGAAACAAAAAACGTGTTATTGATGTGTTCGGAATCTCATTTGTTCATGATTATGAAGAAGTTAGGAGGCTGAGGTGATTGTCAGAGACGGGAGAGGGTTCCAACAGGCTTCGGCTTAGATGGGTGAACGGAAGGTCTATTGTGGGTTGGACAGATTAAAGGAAATAAGTAGAATAAGAGGAAAGGAAAAGTAACTGATCAAAAGTCAAAAGAACACTCCGAAAACCCCAAGTACGAAGGTCAATACTTCCAATTTTCTTTCTTAATGGATTATACACCTGAAGAAAGCTGAAGAATGAATCGGCTGAAGAGTTGTGATAATAATATCAAGTACGCAAAGTTCCTATATCCAAACAGCTTTACTTCTTTCTCTCCCGTTGATTTTCCTTCTTTCTCTCCCGTTGATTTTCCTTCTTTCTACCTTCTCTCTTATTATGTTTATACGTCACGCTCACTCTTACTTTCTTACTATTTCCCTTATCTTTCAATATTTCTCTTTCCTCTTCTTCGTACACCTACTCTCACTCCATCTATCTATCTATCTGTCACTCTATCTATCTATCCTTCTCTATCTACCTATCTCCCTTTCTCTCTCTCCCTATATATATATATATATATATATATATATATATGTTTATACGTCACGTTCACTCATACTATCTCCCTTATCTTTCAATATTTCTCTTTCCTCACCTTCGTCCACCCACTCTCGCTCCATCTATCTATCTATCTATCTATCTATCTATCTATCTATCTATCTATCTATCTCTCTCTCTCTCTCTATATATATATATATATATATATATATATAATTATTTATTCGAAAATTATAACATAAATATGTCATAAAATCACTACAAAAATAGCCATTTTGTTTCTGTATTGAGCTCTCTTTTAAGAATAGTATTTGTTGGTTATTGGAATTTATTCTGTATACACCACTCAGATACTTGGATATATATATATATATATATATATATATATATATATATATATATATATATAACACACACATCGCTTTCCCAAAAACCAATAAAACTATCAAAATGACCAAAGAGGGAATTCTAAGTCGCATGAATCTCCCCAGCCTCTATTTAAAACAACTTAAAAGAGGCCGTTTGACCAACGCAAGGACTGACCAAAATTAACGATAAAAAAAACAAATTAAAACTACAGATAAAGTTCATTTTTTTTCAGAAACAGTCATTCACTCCTGTAGTTCACTGCTACTAACAAGCAGGGATTTTTTTTCTCCTGATGATGGCAAGCTGGCCTAAACTAGTCGAAGAACCTAATTGAAATAATAAAACAAAAAATTATTAATATACAACCCAGCGTGCTTCAAAATTTTACTTTTTTAATATTTTTTTGTTCAAAACACGCACACACACATATATATATATATTCTCTTTTCTCTTTCCCATTGTGTTCTTACACACACACACACAAATACTCACAATCTATCACACCTTTTCTTTCTTATTTTTGTTCTCTATCATTTCAAAATGTCCTAGAAACAATTCAAGTCATGAGTGATTATAGCTCTCCACAACTTCTTATCCTTTTTAACTCTAAGCAAGTTTTATCTCCTTTATATCTACAAGTGCTTGTTCCGTCATTTATTTGCACGAGCTTTTGTTTATTCGATGTTTTTTTCTCGGCTGCTCTTGCTTACAATGTGTCTTCTGAATGTCAAATCCTTCAAGCCCTCTTTTCTCATTATATGTCACAGGAGTTTCAACTCTCCTCTTTCTGATTGTAAGTATGCCTCTTTTTTGCTTCCATTTTCCTTAACACTTCCTCGTTACTCACATGTACTGTCCATGGTATTCTCAGCATCTTTCTTTTGAACGATATTTCTGTTGTTTCAAGTCTCCTGTATCTATGTGAAAATTACCCAGCATCCCTAGTCATATAGAAGGATAAATATTACATAGCGGTTCAGCACTCTTTTGTTTCTAACAAAAGTTTCCGAATGTCTTTGCGAAATCTAACCCTTTCTGATACACCATCTTTTTGCCCGATTATTACTTTAGCTCATATGTAGCAATGTAATGACAATATATGCAATATAAATTTGTCAGTGGCTAATACTGGCTGTGGCAGTTAAGCCTGGAATATTGCTTTTAACCAGCAGGTTTTCTATCCGAGTAGAAAAGAGAAGTGTAGAGAGACTTATTATTTTAATTCCTCTTTTCTTCTCTTTTTTCTTTTCAATCATTTAATCCCAAGCAAGGCGATAAAGCCACTAAGACGCAAATGGATTACTAATAGTGAAGGAAACTGAGAAAATTTACCGCGGAGAAAGGGCAATCAAAAGAACAATATTCAAGGAGACAGAAGACAGTATTTTTAAATACAATGCTAATGTTCTCTTGGCTTACGGCCATATCACGCTCAAACACCGGTTCTCATACGATCACCGAAGTTAAGCAACGTCGAGCCTGGTCAGTACCTAGATGGGTAACCGCTTGGAAATACCAGGTGCTGTAAGCTTCGATGTGCGTTTTCCATTAGTGAGATGTAAGTTCCACTCGAGCAGCTCTTTCCCACGAACAGCTGTTTTGTGGAACCGACTCTAAAGAGAATGCTTCCTTGATCGTGACAATCCTAACCTGTTCAAGCCTAAGGTTAACCTTTATCTTCCCCACATATCTGCATAAACTGTTCCTCTTACGATGTAGTCTTACGGCCATAGCATGTTCATATACCGGTTCCTGTACGGTCATCGAAGTTAAGCGACGTCGAGCCTGGTCAGTACCTACTGTACTGTACTGATGCGGCATTCACCCTGGGCGGATTGAGCCGGCTTCTTCCTGTTATGAGAAGAAGATTCTTGGGATAAATTACAGAAGTAGGGTACCCAGGCCTACTCGGATAACGTTCTTGCTTGCCGCGGGGTTCCCACAGACGCAGAGACAGGAACGACCAGAAGCCGCCGGTTGCCGATGCAGACGCTCCTTGGATTTTCACCAGAGCCCTTATTAGCCGGCGTGTTTGTCAGACCTGTCCGCCTTGGGTGGCCCTACCAGGAACGAAGTTCCGGGCGGCATAGCTCTGACACTACCGTTTACATCCCCCCCCCCGCCGACTGTGAGGTAAGGATTGGACTTTGGGGGCTTACAGTACCAGGTGTTCCCAAGCGGTCCCCCATCTAAGTACTGACCTGGCTCTACGATGCTTAACTTCGGTGATCAGTACCTAGATGGGTAATCGTTTAGGAATACCAGGGGGGGGCTGTAAAATTGGATGTGCGGTTGGTGTAATGGGTAATGGATAATAGCTCAAAATTGTTAATCGGAGAGCAGGGTTCCAATTCCAGCCGGCTTCGTTATATTCACTTACGCGCAAATACCATTTAGTAAAGTATGAATCCACCTCTTTTCCCTACAGCTATGGGTTAAATAGTAAGATTTGTATCGTTAAATCACTGTTCTCTCAAAAAATTCTTACAATCTAAAGATATTTTCTGGCTTTAAATAACCTACAAAGGGTTGATAAACCGTAAAAAACGGATCAATCATTTCTCTTGCTTTTTATTACAGTTCTCGTATAGTTATTTTACAACTGCCCGTACATCGTCATATTCGAATGAAGCTTCTATAGTCTAATCTGTCAGAATTCCTCAAAAATAATGGATGCGATTTCAATTCACACCGAGGGTTTATTCTTTATTACCAATTCACTTACCAGTGGTAGATTAACGAACTGAATGTTGCTATAAATAGCAACAGAAATTAAGATGAAAGAAAGACTAGTCCAAAATTATTATGAACCACAATACTTCTTCTGTAAAATTCATAAACAATGACATCTAATACGGTAGTGAAATTTTGGGCAGATTTTATTTTCTGACCAGGATTTAACAGGGTTAGAGATGGGGTGACTTTTATTCTTTATTAATTCATTTACTTTTCATGGACATGGATCTTCATCCGTCGAGCAGATTTAAATTTCTTGCTTAATAAGACAGAATGCAATAAGAAATTGACAGAATACAAAACGCAAGGTTTGAAACGCTGATTCGGACGCTGAATTGATTTTATTTTGTTTTAAAATTATCTTCTTTCTTTGTGAAGAAATAAAATCCGTTTCATTTTCGAAATTCCAATAACGGCCGTTCAGACACCAGGACGCACGACGCCCGGCCACGTGGCCGTCGGCAGCGTCTTTGCCTGGTTTTCGCGCTATTTTGGCCCCTCTTCCGCCCATCCCCGTCCTCTTTCAGCCATACACCGGAAGTTATCAGTTAAAACTATTTGTGTGCTTAAAGGACCCAAGACACTCACCGGGCAATAAATGCCAACAGAGTTAAGCGTAACCACTTCTATGAACGAAACCACAAGCGCACTATTATAAATATATGACGGTAGCTTAAACATGATCTCTTGTACTCAAGAGACGTTAACAATCTTTTTTTTCTTCTTTTTTTTTTCCCCTTATCGTCTATCCAGCAAGTTTTGTTTGTTTAACGACCTCTTTTCATATCGATCGTCCACTTACTGTTTTTATCTCTCTGTCCGAGTTTAGATTCTGGCCAAGTCTGTTACGTTCACTTTAACACAAATAGCCTTTCGAAAAGGCATGAATCCGTCTCTTGTCCCACAGCTATGGGTTAAATATCAAAGCATACTGGGCGCCTTGGATGGCAGCCAGTGTAAGAGACATTTACATTGAATTTCGCGTAGAAGGCAACAAGAAATAACTCCATTATCTTTTCCAAGAAGTCACTGCAAGTCACAGATATTAAAAAGCAATTGAGCCACGATCACTTACATTCTAAAGTAATAAGGCATTAAAAATAAATCATACTAGTAGACAGTTACTGGCATATTGAGACTGGTAAATGGGTGTAGTTTTGGTGACGAAATTCCAATTTACTACCGACAAAACTACACTCTTTTCCGGCCGCGGCGACTGATGCAACCTATGTTTGTTTGAAAAGAAAGATTCATCCTCAAAAATATTAATGACCGAAATCTATTTAATAAACGAAATGAACTCATATTAGCTTGTAATCACAGGAAGAAAACTCTCTTAAAATATTTTAATTCACGATAAATATAGGATCCAAATATCACATGACCTTCCCATACTTTAGATTACATATCGATTACTCACTTTAACCATTTTAACGTCTGTTATTACTTAACGAGTTATCCGGCATTCCTCTTTTAAACTTTAAGCTTGCCTTTTTTCTTTCTTTTAGAATAGCCCCCTACCTACACTCTACATTTTATATGTACACCCCAGTAT
Organism: Acanthosepion pharaonis; assembly: GCA_903632075.3. Taxonomy (NCBI): domain Eukaryota; kingdom Metazoa; phylum Mollusca; class Cephalopoda; order Sepiida; family Sepiidae; genus Acanthosepion; species Acanthosepion pharaonis. Next base: position 248,435 of record CAHIKZ030000379.1, on the reverse strand, counting down.
TATATTAAGTTCATATTAAATTTGAGCTTTGAATCTGCGTTTAATTTAGCGTTCCTCCCATGAGACCCAGTATCTAAAAAAAAAGTAATAATTCGTGCCTGATGAGTTGGTAGAACAAAGAAACTTTAAGTTGCACTTCGAACGTAGGTATATGTATATGTATTAATATATATATGTGTGTGTGTGCGTGCGTGCGTGCGTGTGTGTGTGTGTGTGTGTGTGTGTGTGTGTGTGTGTGTGTGTGTGTGTGTGTGTGTGTGTGTGAATCTTATATCTCAACTTTTAACCCAAAGAACACAGAAATCTACACACGCATCCAACTAAATCTACCAATCTTACAAATGGACAAAAAAAATGAAAAGCCTATTACAAAAATATCCAATCATAAAAAATAAACGACAACCTAAATCACTAAAAAAGATACTGACCAGTGCAAAACTGCAGAACACAATTAAAGACTCTCAGGTGAAAAAATGCAACCGACCACTTTGGGGAATATGCAACTAACGTATTAGAGGGCCATGAATTTCAGTTCAAAGACGGATCAAAATTCAAAATTAAAAATGATTTCTCTTGCGACTCAGAGAATTTAATATACATAATTACATACAAAGGTTACTACGAACATTACATTGGCCAAACCGGCTAGTCACCTCGGCAAAGGATGATAGTTCATCGTCAACAAATTAGGTACTCCCACAACAGAAAAAGTACCCCTTAGCCAACATATAGAGGAATGCGGAGGACAATATCTGCCAAATTTTAGTGTCTTCCCATCGTACCAAAGCGACTACAAAACCACTGAACAAAGGCGGATTAATAAGGAAACATTTTTCATCAACAAGTTCAAATCCATACTTAATTCATTGCATAAATAGATTCTACCAAACTTCCCTTACCGAAAACGACATTTATAGCAAGTTACGCCCCTTGATTTTCATTTTTGTCATTTGTTCAAAACATAAGCGTCAACACGTGGAGAGAGAAACACTTAAAAACTTTTTGAAAAGCTAAGCGAAACAGGTTAAAATAAAAAAAAAAGTTAAAAAAAGAAAACAACAAATTATTTTTCGAAAAAACTCTGAAGTATTACAATTGTAAGTAACAAAGTTTAAATTCTTCTCTGTAAAAATTGATATATTAAATACATAATAAACATGTAATAAATATATAATTAATATCACTATATAAAATATTAGGTGCCTTTTTTTCCAATCATCATTTTAGTCTATATAATAAGTTTTTCTAAGAAAAAGTTTTTCCTACATATATATATATATATATATATATATATATATTTAATAAATTCACCCCAAGCAAGGCAAAAATGCCACTAAGATACGAGGGGCTACTGGGAGTGAAAGAGACTGAAAAGATTTTAGAAAGAATCAGAAATCCAATCTTAAACAGGAAACAAGTGATAAACCCCTACTCCTGTTCAAAAGACCGGGGAGGTGTGTCAACCGGGTGATAAGAAAGTATCTCACACACAACTCCTCAAAATTGATTAAATATATTTACCCCAAGTAAGGGGTTAATGCCCCTAAGACACAAGAGTCTACTGGGAATATAAGAGAAAACAATACAATAGAAGGAACTGGGAACCCAATCCTAAGCAAGAAACAAAGGATAAACCTCTACTACTATTGAAAAGAATACTGGGGAGTATATATATATATATATATATATATAGAGAGAGAGAGAGAGAGAGAGAGAGAGAAAGAGAGCGAGAGAGCGATAGAGAGATACTTAATCGCAGGAAAGCATTCTTCTCTAAGGGTTATTTTCAACGAACATTTCTTAGAATACATTGGTGAATATTAATTAAGGAGAAGCAACAATTTACGCCTATTAGAAGCGATATTTATTAAGTTACATAAACAGTCTTTGTGCAGAGAGGATGAGAATTTTGTTCGCTCTCTTTGTCTTTTAGATTTGTGAGGTAATTTTTCCTTTTTAAAGTCACTAGGAACACTTCACATTAACTCTTTTGCCAGTATATTTCTTTTTTATTAATAAATTTTTATTTTAGTTGTGGTCCTTTTTTCTCCTCCTGATATTTTCTCTAAGTACGAATTGTTGTTTATTTGTCAATTAGTATTTACCCACGTATTCTTCTGACGAAGTGCTTGTTGAAAAGGATCCTTTAGAAGAATGCTTTGCTGCGTTTTTAAATTTATGTATATGTTCTGTGTTGTCAAAATTCTGTATATATATATATATGTGTGTGTGTGTGTCCTGAAGATTGCGTTCAAGCATGAAACAGACTGTCGCCGCTTGGTGTTCACCTCAATATCCACTTTTATATTTACATGTACATTAGCACTTTTACCCAATACCATAGCATACCTTAAAACTATATTTTTATCATATAGCTATTTGTGTGTGTATGTGAAAGAAAGAAAGAAAGAAAGAAAGAAAGAAAGAATATGAATAATTCTGGAGCTAGACACAGATAATAGTTGAATTTTGATTTGAATTTTTACTGCATAGTGTTCAAACTATGAGATTAATTTTACCCTTCGCATTAAGTTCATTGACAACGAAGGGTATTGAAAATTAATTGTTTTTTGGGGTTTTTTTTTTTTTTCATCTTCAGGTAAGAAATTTATTCATCTACCTCCGTCTCTGTGAATTATAATATTTGTGCAGAGGTGCAAAATAAGAAGAGGAACTGCTTCTTTTTTGTGGGGCTCCAAACTGTTAAAATCATATAACTGTGACCTCTTTCACGCTTTCTCAATTATATATATATATATATATATATATATATATATATATATATATATATGACTTGTTAATTTTTAAGTCTCCAAAACAAAACTGCTCTCTATTAATCATCTGAGAGACACCTATCTGTCGTCCATCAGAATGGCTGATGCTAACCTCCAGAAGAGTAACTCATTACGCCTTCTCTGTTTAAAGTTCTCGGCTGACATGAAATGGAAAGTCTATATTGAATCCATTGCTTGGTCAGCTACTGGTTCGCTGAAAGTTGGTTCACTAACAAATTTTCTTTCCAGAATCTGTCTTCCATATCTATATTCGTTCCTGCTCAGAATATTACTACCACATATCGTCCGCTGCCCCTTCTATATGAGATCCTTGATAAAATCAGCAATATTAATGTTGCTGACCTGGCGTCTCGGCTTCGGTCACTTTGCCACCTCCATAAAGTTACTTCCCTTTGCCTTTTCTATAAATACATTGTTCGGATGAGCTCTTCGCGATATAGCCTAGAATTTAAGCGCAGTACTAGATTGGCAATAAGGTCTCATTAATTTATAGTTGAATTGGCGAGATATAACCATAAGTTCTATGCTAACAGTTTACTTTCTCACACTTCTCGCACTTCACTCTTCCTTGGATGTCACAACTGCAGTTCCCATATCATGTATGTTTTTCACGGGATGGTGTTGCTATCCCATGCCCAGGGTCGGCTCATGGTACTGGCAACACGGACAGTCGCGCAGGGAGCCATCAAAGCCGAGTGCGCCATTATGCCGTCCTGTCACGTGTTTGGGATCTTCCAAGAAAAAAGAAAAAAAACTGTGAAAATAATATATAAAATGAAATAGAAAACCAAATGAAGTAAAATCTTTGAGAATTTCATAATTAATTCTTTCTATTATGGTATGGCGATCAAACGCCATAAAAGAAAAATGAATGACGAGGCATTATTCCATATTTTCCGTTTTTCTCCTTGTGAAAGTTAAAAAATATATATATACATGTAAGAGAGTTCAGCGTGATAGGCGGGGGGGGTCAGCAACACTGGGGCCAGCCTTGCCCATGCCCAACCGGTTTGAATTCAAAGTTGTCTTTCTTCTATACCAGGCTTACGTTCAAATCACTCTCTGAAACACCGGTTTTTGTTCGATCACTGAAGTTAAGCAGTGTCGATCACGGTCAGTTCTAAGAGAGAGGACTACCGCCACGAATATTCGAGAAATCTTATTAAAGAAAAAATCGTGGTCCCCGGCAGGATTTGAACCCACATCCTTTCGGTAAGAAGGAACTACCGTTAAGCCTCTTAAGTGTACAGCAAAAATAACGTTTACAGTGATAAAAATCTTACAGATTAATAAATATCCATTCTAAATATAGATAGATCGATAGATAGATATGTTGTGTGTGTGTGTGTGTGTGTGTGTGTGCGCGCGCGCACGCGCGTGTGCGTGCGTGATTATTCATTTATTTATTTTTTAAATAATTCTTCAAAGGTAAATTACTGGTAAAATCCAGAGTCTAAAGGAATGGGAAACGCCAAGTCAAAGCTTTGACATGAGCTCACCTTAAGGAAGCCATAAATGAGATAAACCGGTATTTCTCTCACTTCAGAATATTCTATAAGGCATCATTAATTAAACTTTGAACCCATTGATCGAATCTGAAATTGATTAACAAGTAATAATTTAATTTGCTTCGGCGACGTACAAGTCGACTGATCAGATTAAACGAATGGCGATTAATGGGTACATTTAATCGAGACAGTATGGAGACACACCATGAACAAGCTAAGAGAATTTGATTTTAATAATGCATATATAGTAAGAATGGCTGTCTGGAATAGATCAAAAGACACAGACAGACAGATAGATAGATAGATAGATAGATAGATAGATAGATAGATAGATAGATAGATAGATAGAGACACACACACATACACATACACACACACACACACACACACATATATATATATATATATATATATATATATATATATAACTTAAAAAATGTCTGTTTGACCAACACAAGGACTAACCAAAATTCATGATAAAAAATAAAAAATTAAAAAATGAATGAAAACTAGAGATAAAGTTCATTTTCTCCATCAAGTCATTTATTTCTGTAGTTCACTGCTACTAACAAGCAGAATTTTTTTGTCCTGATGATGGCCATGCTGTTCGAAGTCGAAGAATCTAATTGAAATAATAAAAATGAAAGAATATTAAAATATAAACCGGTGTGTCTGAATTAATTTTTTAATATTTTTATTGTTCAAAACAGATAGATAGATAGATAGATAGATATACATACACACACATATATATATATATATATATACACATATATATAAACAGTTTGAGATAGATAGATAGATAGATAGATAGATAGATAGATAGATAGATAGATATATATGTATATATATTAAAAATTAAGATATATATTAAAAATTAAGATATATATATACATATATATATATATATTAAAAATAATACCATCATATAACAAAATTAATTATGAATATAGTTCAAATGTTCTGAAATGCTTATAGTATATAGTCCTTTAGAAATATCTACTTTTAAACTAAACATCTTTAAAAAAAAAAATAAGGAAAATATAACATACCACAGGAACTCAAATTTTAACTAAGTTACCTCCCCTAGATTATAACCTTTACAATAAGGAAAAAGTTCAAATATCACCGTTTGTTACTTTGCGCATGGATGGAATCAGAACGTAGGCGATCATGGTCCTCCACCTCCTCCTGTCTCTTGTACCTCTTCGTAAGTTTGAACTTTTTTTTATTTCTTCGAGATCCTGGTCTGTCATCCACTTGCTCTAGCCCATTTAGTATGTCACGCGTTGCTTTCCCCTGTCCCTTTTTCACTCTATCCGTCCTGTGAGTATCAGATTTTCCAAGCCGTTCTTCCTCGTTATATATCTCAGAAATATCAGCTGTCTCTTCCTGATGTTAAGTATAAGTTTCCTCTTTTTCTCATTCTCTCCAAAACCTCGTCGTTGCTCACATGTTCGGCCCTTAGTATCCTCAGCATCCTTCTGCAGAGCCGCATTTCTGTTGCTTCGAGCCTCTTCTTCATCTTTGAGGAGACCGTCCAACATTCGCTACCGTAAAAGAGGACAGATACTACGTAACAGTTCAGTACTCTTTTCTTTGTTTCCAGTGAAACTTTCCTCTCTCGTAATACTCTGCTTAGTTTTTGGAATGCGTCTTTGAAATTCGAAGATGTATTGGGATGGCCAGTGTCGTACTTTCCGTCCGCCGTTTGACACTTCTCAGATATTTAAATTTCTCTACCTGCTTGACTTTTAGGTACCCGACCTGTAAATTACATTTTAGGCTCATCGTTATGCTGATGACCACGCATTCTGTCTTCTTGTAGTTTATGCTTAGTCCCTTCTTCTCGCGCTCCTTCGCTACCTTCTGTAGGAGGTTTTACAAAAGTTTCCTTTCCGTGTCTACTTTCAGCACTGTGTCATCTGCATATCTTCTCTATTTACATTATTCGGACTATTGTCCTCATCTTTGTCGCCATGTTTATCACAGCGTTTCGGCCGTTGTACGCTCCAACCTTCTTCAGGTGGGCACATAGCACAGTGGATAAAGGATCTAGTGACAGGACCCAAAGAGCGTGAGTTCAATACCTGGTTAAGGCAGCAGAGAACTTTCAGAGGGGAATTAACAGGAGATAACTGACATCCATTAGACATGGCACGTGGAACTAGAAGAGTCTACCCCAGTGAGCGCAATAAAGGGTTCAGTTCGACATTCCAACCACCTGAAGAAGGCTGGAGCGTACAACGGCCGAAACGCTGTAATAAACATGGCGACAAAGATGAGGACAACAGTCCGAATAATGTAAATAGTGTACATAATACCTCATCTCAGAAATATAGAGAGATGCATATCTTCCGTTGTTCAGAATGTGTCTGCCAATCCTGATAGGGTTTATAATTCTCTCAAAATTGACTCACTGTATAGGTTGAATAAGTCTGGTGAGAAGACACATCCTTGCCTTACACTCCTTTCTATTTTTGTATATCTGCTGAACTCATTATTCTAATATTTTCCCGAATATACCAAGGTCGCTGAGCAGCTCTAACAGATCTTTGTGGCGTAATTTGTCGAACGTCTTTGTGTAGTCTATTAAAGCACAGGTGCACGTTATTCTGCATTTGTGCTGCTCTTTCTGATAACATTCTGAGCATGAATATAGTGTTTCTTGATCCGGCGTCTTTAACGAGCTCGCACTGTTTTTGTCCTATCTCTGTCCTGATTCCGCTGCGCGGTTTATTTAGCAGAATTCGGATGATGAGTTTTGTTATGTGACTCATTAAGTTAAACCGAATTCGAAGCTGCACTGGCCAAACTGAACAGAAACAAAGCGGCAGGGCCAGACTGAATTGTTATAGAGATTCTGGCAGCTTTAGATGATTTTGGCATAGACAAGATTACAGAAATAACAAATGAAGTCTACAACGATGGTGATATAACGGAAGACCTAAGCAGATCTATTTTCATAGCAGACGAATGTGAACTGCACCGAACAATCAGCCTAATGAGTCACATAGCAACTGTTTAACCACAAAGATAAAAATTTACTTCTGACACACAAATAATTGTCCTAGCCATCATAATCCTAAAGATGATACTGGGAATATATCGGGAAAATAAATACAACCATGGTACCTTCTTCGCACTTTTTAATCATGAAACAACAAACCTTGAAGATGATTACGAAGGGACCTTATTAAAAACAAACAAATACATGTCTAAATTGTTTAATCACACATGATTATATATATATATATATATATATATATATATATATATAATCCGAGTGAGGTAGAAACTACCTACCAAGGTTTCACGTAACGGATCTTCAGGGAGAAGTGAATATCCGTTACGTGAAAACTTTTTTCTTTTTATTTTACTCGATTGTTTTTTGGTTTTTTTTGTTTTGTTTTGTTTATTTTTAGTTTTTTTTTTTGTTTGCTTTTTTTTTTTTGGCTAGGCATTGTGGTGTTGGGCGATTTTTTTCCACCAATTTTTTTATTGAAAAATCGTACTATCCGGGGTTTTTATACGAGTCGAGTATAGGTATTAAAATAAATGCACACCCACCCACACATACTTACACACATAGATAGATAGATAGATAGATAGATAGATAGATAGATAGATAGATAGATAGATAGATAGATAGATGAGAATATATTGAACTAGAAACGAAGAAAGATTTAGGTACATAGCCAGGTATACAAACGACAATTTTGCACAAGAATCTATATTTACCTATATTTCTGAGATGAGAAATTATCCTTATTCGACTCTGATTATGTTACATTATTTTCGACCAACACGCGGACGTCTTCAAATAAAAAAGATATTATCACCTTTTTTTTTTTCGTATGCAGATCAATGTTATGATAATTATATTTTGTCGTGGTAAACATCATTTAGTTGCGGGCATCAATTTCCAACATTCCAACGTTTTATATTAAGGAAAAACAATTACGATATTTATATGTATATTAAATCTTTAATTTATACAATGAAAGAATACGTATAAGATGACGCAATACTCTTATACAAATTCTCTCGAAGGGCTATCAATAAACGTATCTGAGACACATACATCCATCCGTATATATATATATATATATATATATATATATATATATATATATATATATATATATATATATATATTAGGTACCTCAACAGATACGCCATACCTATAGTTTAAAATGAATTTTTAAAAATGAAAAATCTTTCTTGAAGCTTTTATTTTAATTTCAAGTTAATAGATCAAATTTAACAGTTCCAGTAGGCAAAATACTTCAAAACGCATTAACTGGAAGGATTTTTCGTTTTGAAATTACAAAAATTGCTGATTTTAGCACCATTTTTAGCCATCTTTCATCACAATGTAATTTTTCATTAAGAATCTTTGGAAAATAAAATATTCTTTTCTGAAACTTTATTTTAGGAATATTAACTCATTTAAAGTTTAATTAATTTGATTTGAAACTACCTTTAGTTCAACATATCGAAGAAATGCATTTTTAACACGGCGGCAGATATTTATTTAAGGTGTTGACAGCTTGACTGGCAGATGGAAGTTTATCTAATTTCGTTCTACTGTGGAATCTGTAAAATTTACTTGAAGAATATAACGTAAGCGCCCTTTGATATATTTTTAATTATTCAGTAATCGTAAAATTTAGAAAAATATTCTCTGTAATCTAATGTTTTAGCGGATTTTATGTACTTTGCTTTAAATTTACTATAGTTATTGCTTTTTATTTTCTGATAATGTCATGTGTATGGACGTCCGTGTTTACAAAAAATTATTCCATTTATAAACATAAAAAATTTTTAAATTCTTTTTAAAATATTTGTGTTCGGTGAATTGTACGAAGCTTTTCCTTTTATGATTAGTAAATATAGTTTTTACTTAATAGTAACATCAGCTAACCAATACAAAGAAATACAGAAAGTTAAAAGATTTAAAACTTTATAAATTATTCTAATTAAATTCTTATAAAAATTCATTATTCATCGATTTTTTTTCTTAAGATAATAGTAACCATAATATATCATATACATAAAAGCAATTAAAAATTTTCTAATTAAATAATGTCTTAATTTTATTGCATTTTATATTTTACGATACAGAGCATATTTTCGATAAATGGTGGTCCTGTTTTAAAAAGGAAAAATTGATGATTTAAATTCTCCAAGGAGTTCTGCTTTTAAGTAATATAAACATTAATCAAGACAAATTGTAATTTCTAGAAATTTCCTAAAATTAAATTGGGGTGGATAACAGATGTAAAAAATATTTTTACCAAGATTTCAAAAAAAAAAAAGAAAGAAAAAAGAAAGAAATTATAAATTAATTTCATTCATTTGTGAAGTCCTAGAAGTTTCATTATAATCCAACAATTATTTGATTTTTACGAGAATTTTCAAATCAATGCGTTTCACACTGCAAAAACGACGCTAAAATTTCCTATATTAATCTTTGGTACCCCTGCAAAAGTCAAAAAGAAAAACAAGACTTTTAACCAGAATTTCGAACATTCTAAAGAGGATAAAAAAATATAGTTTAACAATGAAAAAATCCTTTCCTCTTAATAATAACATAAAGATTTTGACGATAAACTTTGTTGTTTTTTTTTTAGTTTGAGACATTTTTCATCATAGTATGCTCTTCTTTTCAAGTAATCAGTGAAGATACTTTAGATATATTAAATGAAGAGAGCACTATGGCTGTTTGGCATTCGTAAAAATAATACGCTTGGATTTCCCATTCCTTCTGTCGTTCGCTGATAGCTCAATAGCTGAAAATTCAAATTATATCAAATCGGTCTGGTTTCGATCCCGCCTTGAGGATATCGGATGTCTCGCCGCGCTGATGGTCTGTATTACAGTGAAACAGACCTGTACGTAGATGACATTATATACAAACACGCAGGGTGATTAAAAAATAACTCCTTATTTCATGTACGATGGTCTCTCCAGTCTAACTCTAATTTTTACAAGAGGGGAGAGTCCATCATACATAAAATATTTATTTTTCAATCACCCCCATGTATGTGTGTGTGTGTGTGTGTGTGTGTGTGTGTGTGTGTGTGTGTGTGTGTGTATATATATATATATATATATATATATATATATATATATATATATATATATATATATATATTTGAACATTAAGATATATTGAAAAATTAAAACTTTCAGATACACTGGGTTGTATATTAATATATTTTGGGTTTTATTATTTTAATTAGGTTCCTCGACAAGTTTCGGCCAGTATGGCCATCATCAGGCGACAAAAATTCCTGCTTGTCAGGAGTGAATATATATATATATATATATATATATATATATATATATCTCAAATAATTCACTGAAAAAAGGGCATAGTATAACGAAAAAAAAAAGCCCCAAACTTGATAAAAACAAACTTTTATCATCAAAATGTTTATGTTAGTAATAAGAAGAAAGACCAAAGTATTTTTTGATAATTTTCTTATATTTTTTAATCCTTTTTAGCACGATCGAAATTTTTGTTAAAAATCTTTTCTTTTTTTTTTTGTTTCAGTACAAATCGACAAAGTCATCTATTTTTCGACATTTGTAATGTTAGTTCTCGATTTTAAAAATCCTACAAAAATAAAATATATATTTCTGAAACGTTATTTGAATAAAATTAGCAAATTTCAAGTTTAATTAATCTGATTTGAAACAAATATTACTTACTTTTAGCATACAAAACAGAGTAAAAAATTAAGAAAAGCATTGCTTAACCGGAGCGATTTGTTTTTGGACGTGTTGATCGATTTATTGACTGCCTGACGTTTGGAAAAGTTAAGTAAGGAGGAGCAGAAGTAGCATATTTACGAATTCTAAGTGAACGCTTCGTTTTGAATATTTTTTTAAGTACCCAGTAATTTTTAAAAATTAACAAAATGTTTTCACTATTTTATTGAATTTTATGTACTATAGTTTCACAGCTTTATGTTTAAAGATGCTTTCTGAAAAAATAATTAATAATAAAATTTAAAATACTTAACCAAAATGACATACAAATGAAAATTGAATAAAAATTATAAAATAAAAGTACATTTTTGGTTAGTAAGCATTGGGTTTCGTCTAGATTATTTATTCTTTTTAATTGAAACTAAAAAATAATTGAATTATAATTGAAACTAAAATATAATTGAATTATAACTCTCACTAAAAACAATAAATTAAAAATATTTAGTGAAATAGGAATAAAAATAATAAAACTTACTATAAAATTTTGAGTGGGGGATTTGTCAAGACAGTTTAGCACGGCAAAACACGAAAGAGAAATGAAAGTTTATGACACAACTCTTAATACATGACTTTTTAATAATAATGCCATGTAGGAACATCCGTATTTACAGAAATCAGCAAGTTTTTACACTTAAAACAATCAAAATTACCTTAAAAATATTGATATTTGATGAATTTTACTAAGCTTTTCGATTTATGATTAGTAAATATTGTTTTCAATTAATAATATCATCTAAAAGGGAAAAATTAATACAAAATTTTAAAAGATTAAAAAATTAAAACTTAATAAGTTATTCTAATTAAAATGTAAAAAAATTAAAAAAATCTTGTAAAAATTCATTACTCATCGGAATTTTTTTTTTCTTACGACAATAGTGTCCTTAATATATTTTATTCATAAAAGCAATTAAAAGATTTTCTTAATTAAATGATGCATTAGCTTTATTAGCTTTTTTATTTAACGATTCAGAGCAGATTTTCGGTAAATGAGTCACTGTTTGAAAGAAAAAATTTTGATTTAAATTCTCCAGGGTGTCTTGATTTTAACTAATTTAAGTATCAAGTGGGACAAAATTTAATGTCTCGAAATTTCATTAAGGGGTGTAAGAGATTTTTTAAAAAAATATTTCTATAAAGATTTTCTAAAAAAAGAAAAAGATTAAAAAATAATTCCATTCATTTGTGTAAAAGTCCTGAAAGTTTCATTAAGATCTGACAATTTTTGTAAGAATTTCCAAATCAGTGTGTTTTTTTAACAATAAAAATATTAAAATATTAAAGAAACTTAAAATTTTTGACACATTAGTTGTATATTAATATTTTTTGTTTTATTATTTCAGTTAAGTTCCTCGTGAACTACAGAAGTGAATGACTATTTCTGAAGAAAGTGAACTTTATCTGTAGTTTTCATTTGCTTTTTATCATTAATTTTGGTCAGTCCTTGTGTTGGTCAAACGGCCTCTTTTAAGTTGTTGCTGGGGAGATTCATGCGACTCAGAATTCCCTTCTTGGTCATTTTGACGGTTTGGTTGCTGGGAAGGGGATGTGTGTATTAAGTCTATGTTATCATTTAGTTCTTTCGGGGGTGGTGTATGATGTGTCTAAGTGCATATATTAGTATGGGTGTGTGTATAAGTGTGAGACCTCAACACCTACGCAAGTATATCTGTCTTGTGTGGATGAGAAATGTGAGTATATATATATATATATATATATATATATATATATATATAAATTTGCATCCCATATATATATATATATATATATGGAAATTGCATCCCACTGGATTGAGGCTGTGTTTGCTCATACACCTCAGTTGTGTATATATATATATATATATATATATATATTACAGAAAAAAAAATAAACTTGCCTCAACATAGGGATAGTCTATTTCAAGCCGTTCTGTACGCGGCTATCATCAGCCCCTAAGTGTCTGTCAACTTAGTGGCTAATGATTGCCGCGCACAGAACGGCTTGAAATAGACTATCCTCTATGTTGAGGCAAGTTTTGTTTTTGTTTGTTTTTTTTTTTTTGTTTGTTTTTTTTTTGTTTTTTTGTTTGTTTGTTTTTTGTTTTATTTTTTTGCTGTAAAATATATATACTCTGTTATGATAAATACATCGAGCCTTCTGTGAATCAGTTTTAATAATTTTTATTACTAGGATCCACCGGATTATATACCAACGAATCGATTACATATATATATATATATATATATATATATATATATATATATATATATATATATTATTATTATTATTATTATTATTATTATTATTAATAGAAATCTTATAAGTATAAGAAACTATACTCGCTCGGAAAACCTTCAGTATGTTGATTTGCAAATAAACAAGCCAATACCAAAGGGAAAAAAGGATATAAAAAAAGTAAGAACCAAGAACATGTACGTTAACCGAAAATAATCGTCCAGCATACGAGTCCAAGGCCCAAAGAAAAAAAAAACCCGATGCGAGTATCCAAAATAACTAAAGTGCTCAATACAATGAGTAGAGCAGACCTAGTTAAACCTAGAGAGCCAGACAAACCTACCAAGGTTTCACCTAAGCGGATCGTCAGGGAATGCCGGCTCTAATTAACTAATTAACTATATATATATATATATATATATATATATATATATATATATATATTATTATTATTATTATTATTATTATTGTAAATGTTATTTTATTGGGTGCATGTGTTAGAGATGATATCCGTGTTTTTTGGGGTTTTTTTTTTCATTTTAAGACAGCAAAAAAATAACCCACGAGATGTTCTACTAAACAAAAATTGTGCCACCTAATAGGAACCGAACAGGGACCAATTTTTATTTAGTAGGACTTTTCGATCTAAGCCAGTCGTTATTAATTTCATTGTTTAAGAAAATAGAACAATCGCAGCAACTGAAACACATATATCCCTTAAAACTACTTGGGGCAACTCGAGGCGGTGTAATGGTTAGCAAGCTTGGCTCGCTAGAACAATTACGACTGAGTAGTGAGTTCGATCCTCACTGGGTGCCCCCTAATTTTGGCCTTGTGCCACATCTAAGCTACGCTTGGAAAATCACTATCCATTAAAACTACTGTTTATAGTATTAAAATATAATGTCGGGTTAAAAAATCTATTTAAAGTTAGACCCTACCGAGAATAGATAGTGTGTTTTTGTGTGAGAGAGAGAGACAAGAGAGATTGAAAAAAGAGAGTGACGATAATAAATTCAGTCTTTTGAAATCAATGGAAGAAACAACAAAATATTTCGAAACATCTCATTTCGTCGCTTTCACGAGAAATTAGGCCATTGGCTGTCCACCCAGTGTCACTTCGGAGTAATCAAATACGGGGCCATAAGACTAACAGCGCCCGAGACCACCCATAGGGGATAGTGGGTCTCGTAGGGCGTGTATGGTTTCTGCTGTCGTCCGTAAATACAATTTATCAAAAGGCACAGATCCGCTTGTTCATTGCATCAATGAAAATCAACGTGCACGCGTCAATAGACAATATTCGTATATACAACATATATATATATATATATATATATATATATATATATTTACACTATATATATATATACATATATATATAGTCGATATGCTCAAAAACACAAGATGTGCCAGCGTCATGCACCGCAAAGTACAAATTTCAACTGAATAAAAATAATTTCATCAAAAGAAAGTTAGTCTGCTGAGCATGAACAGATTAAGATAGACAGAGAGCTAAAGTCAATGAGTAAGATAGATAGATAGATAGATAGATAGATAGATAGATAGATAGATAGATAGATCATAAACAGACGAAGAGAGATCAATTTGAATAGACTGTCCGGGCCGATTCTTCTTTGCTGATAAAAATGCACCCTGAAAATCTTTTTATTAAATATTCAGGAAATCCCCCAAACCCATAATTTATGCTGACAAAATTCTCGGACTAAGCGTTTCATTTTAATATTTAATAAAATGAATGACTGAAATAAAGTTGTTCCATGTGGATTTTTCTACAAAACAAATAATCATAGTCAGTTTATTTGAAATTCATAGATAGATAGAGAGATAGATAGATAGATAGATAGATAGATAGATAGATAGATAGATAGATGCATTATTTAGGTAACAGAAAGATCAGCAATGTTATTTGACCTGGCCTGGCATATTGGTTTCCATCACTTACCCATCAGCGTAACGTAGCTTCTCTGTTTCTTTTCTATAACTACTTTCATGGTAATTGTTCTGATTAACTTTCCTAGATTGACGGTAAGGTACCATCCTTTTACAGCTGAAATGTCCAGATATAACCGTGAGTTCTATGCTAAAAGTTTCTTCTATTGAATTTCTCGTTTGTGGAACTCTCTTCTAGTTTCTTGCATCCCAGTTGACTTTGATCTTCAAAAATTTCAATGCAATGTCAATCATTATCATCTGTGTTCTTACTTCCTTTTCTTTTATTGTTCTTTCTCCTTAATAGTGCTTTTTTCTTTCTTTTGATATTCTCTCAGACCCAGTACCCACCCCACTTGCGACTTCCTCTCATTATTGCGTTACTTTGAGTGAAATGATTATAAAAGATAGATAGATAGATAGATAGATAGATAGATAGAGAGATAGAGAGATAGATATGAACAGACTGAGATAGATAGATAGATAGATAGATAGATAGATAGATAGATAGATAGATAGTAACAAAGAAACACATTTGCATATAAAAAGACCGGGATAAATAGTGTGAAAAGAGAGGGTAAGGAAACATATAGATATGAACAGACATAGATAGATAGATAGATAGATAGATAGATAGATAGATAGATAGATAGATAGATAGATAGATAGATATGAACAGACTGGGATAGATAGATAGATAGATAGATAGATAGATAGATAGATAGATAGATAGATAGATAGATAGATAATAACAAAGAAACACATTTGCATATAAAAAGACCGGGATAAATAGTGTGAAAGAGAGGGTAAGGAAACATATAGATATGAACAGACAGCGATAGAAAGGTAAATACTGGTCAATGTATGTACGTATCAGTCAGATCACCCCGCAAGTGGATACAGACCAATTACTACTACGTAACGTCTTCGACCCTCACTAGATGTCACGTCGTGACACATTAAATTACGTTTTAATAAATACTTTTATCTAGTTCAATTCCCGTTTTTCGGCACCCTTATTTATCATCAGTCAGCAAAGACTTTTAAATTTACCTTATACAAACGGGTCAATAATTAGCGTTATAAAGTTTTATCCATCTTTTTTAATATTTTACACAGCAAAAACAAAACTAAATGTCCATAAAATTATTTGATACATTATCTTTTCAATATGGCCTCCTTCTGCGTCAATAAGTTGCTGAAGTGAATGATTTTCATGAGGCACGGATAACTCATTGGGAGATTTTGTCCCATTCCTTCAAGAGTTTTGCCTTCAGAAACTCAAAACCGAGTGGCTGGGTAGCAGAAACATTGTTTTCTAAAATACCCCAATATCTTGTAGCTAACATGATTCAGGTCTACAGAGGATGGAGGCCATTCTTCCTTTGAGATGAAGTGAGGAACATAGGTTGCTAGCAAATCTTGTGTTGTTTTGACCACATAAGCGAATGCTGAATCTTGTTGTAATGACCAATGTCTGTTTTTTGTTTTTTTAAATATGTTTTTTTAGCCCAACGCAACAGTGATGACTCAAAAATGTCCTTCACATAATTTTCTCGGCTAAGTTTAAGCCCTGGTTACACAAAAACCAGAGGACTTTTTTCTGTCCCAATCACAGCAGGTCACACCATCATAGAGGCAGTTTCCAGTCAATGTCTAAGGCTCACTGTCTCTAGTTCGAGACCAAATCCGATCATTATAGCTGTTGAACGTCAAATCTCTTCTTACCACTGAATACAATGTTCGGGAACGTGCCTGCCTGAATGCGTCGCTCGAGGACCTGGCTTGTCATTTCTCCACAGAGCTTGCAGATAACAGCGGTTTCTTTTGGCGTTTGCAAGGAGATGCCTTAAGGTCTTTAAAGAGAATGATTTATATATATATATATATATATATATATATATATATGTGTGTGTGTGTGTGTGTGTGTGTGTGTGTGTGTGTGTGTGTGTGTGTGTGTGTGTATGTATATATATATAAAATATATATATATATATATATATATATATAAATCTGTATAAATAAATTTCCAAGAGGATAGAATGCAGGTAGAACTCAATGTCCAGGACAGAGTAATAATATAATATAAAAGGCTCAAACACTAATATTCTTTGGTTATAATTTATTACATTGGAATCGTAATCGCGATCCAATTCATCAGACCTACAAATTCAAAAAGAAATCGGAAAATATAACTCCAGTATAAAGGTATAAAAAAAAACAAAATTTTAGTGAGAGTGTATGTGTGGAAGTGGGAAACAAATGTGAGGAAAATGTAAGAAAGCTATAGAGGGTGGTGTAACAGAAGAAAGAAGAATAGGAAGGCCTAAAGGTGAAGGTGGGGATTAAAATTTAACAGAGTGATGTTTTAAAGAGGGGAGTTAAATAACGGTTTAAATGAGTGAGATACAGATACATATGAATTATTTTTCGATGCATAATTCGCTACCGAATCGCTGACCTAAATTAAAATTAAAAAAACAGACACGGGAAACTTGTGTATACATTTGTGGTGACACTACGCACAATAAAAAACGATTTCTTTTTGAATTTGTAAGTCTGATGAATTGAATCGTGATTACGATTCCAATGTAATAAATTATAACCATGGAATATTAGTGTTTGAGCCTGTTTATATATATATATATATATATATATATATATATATATATATATATATATATATATATATATATATATGATTTCTGGCTACTCGTTTTTCCGAGAACAGGCATCTGTAAGAGCGGCTAGCTAATCTCTGTTGCAGATACCTACTCAGGTATATTTGTGTGTGTTCAATTTATACTATAATTATGCTGAGCGAAGCGTGGTTACAGTTTCTGGGTAAAAGCGCATAATATGGCGTCATCAAAATGTTAACCATCAGGCACGATGATTTATGACTGCGAGTACAGTTATTGGAACAGTCCCGTCTACCCAATCTCACTTGCAAGGCTTTGGTTTTCAGGCACTTTGTAACACTGAGATCGCCTCCTCTGGTCGGTTACATACGCAAACAGCACAATACTTTCTAAATATATATGGGAAATTAAAAACAAAAACGAGATTGCACCAAAAGTATCATTCGAAAAAAAAAACAGCAGCAGCCTACAACAATAAATCCAAAAAATGTAAACTGTCTGGAGGAGAAAATAGCTATAATCACATTACCAGATAAATACAAATGA